>JAATLQ010037197.1:0-24525 GCA_013421005.1 Heliconius erato x Heliconius himera | reverse complement strand
GTACAAAAAATCTCGTTATATTTCTCCTATAGCAGGGTTGTCAGAGGGAACCCAGTGTCAAAACACTCCTACTCCATTTTCCATCTATTTTGTTAGATATTACGGGTTAAGTAGCGGAACTAATCAACGTCGTCTCAAATCGAGAAAAGGAAAAGAGTTTAAATGTAAACATTTTATAGTTGGAACGAACCTTCATTCGTCGAAGTTGAACGCTTTCCACTGCGTCGCATGGCTTTGTTTGTTTGAAAATGTAAAAATAGATGAACATAAGAAAAAAATATTAAATATAAATATCGAATTATGTTTTGTTTTATATTTTAAAAAGAGAAATTGAATTAGCACTATTCATTTCCATATAAATTATAATTCAACACTGAGTCACAGTGGAGTTGCTATAATAAAACACATTTTAATATTGAAGAATCGGTCTTTGATGTCCACATTGTTTGTACCGCTTTTGGTTTGTATGACAAATTCCTGGAATAATTTAATTACTTTATTTTGAATGTAAAACGTTTATTACGTAACCTATTATTACCGTGCTGTATTTTAAATAATGTTTGAAAATCTTTTCTCTAAATTGCGTTTTATTATTTTATAAAATCGGCTTCACGCTGTATTTCTTTTATAACGGTGTAGGCAGAGGAAATAAAGTGTTAAAACACTCCGTTTTCCATTTTCACCGAATTCTGGATGCGTGTTGAGTGGCCGAACTCACCGCCACGCATTGCCTCTACACCTGAGCGAAGAAAGGAAAATATGAAATATTTCTTTTCTATTGGGAATCGAACTCACAACCTTTCAATATACAATTATATACAGTGTTAAAATTTCAACAAATATATAAAATAAGCAATCCTAATGGGATTACGGTTTTTTGTGGTAGGATAGCCACGGAACCTTTGGCTTATCTTATAAATTAATCAGACCTTTCTTATGTAAGTGGTGACCTACTTCCAACGGGCTATTTGCACTACTATATTTAGATATATATTCTACACATATTTCGTTGCTCTCCTTTTGGCGTTGTGTTTTGTTTTTTTAGGTTCACACTAAATCTATATTTCGCTTATAACAGTACAAGCAAAGTGAACCTAGTATTAGGTCACTCCATTCTCCACTCTCCACATTAATTTAGAATTCAACGCTGAAAAGCGTGTTCTTGTTATTGGAGCAAGAAAATGAAAATAATTCATTGCTCGTATTGCAAGGGAAACGAACCCACATCCTTTCATGATTATAGCCAGACCCTGTACCACTGCACCACGGTGGTTTTGTTTCTTAAATGGTTTGTAAGTTTGTTTCAACGAGCTGGGTCAATCAGGTTGCGCAGAAGAGATACTAATGTTATTTGCTTTATTTTGAGGGGTTGCGTACCTCCAGAGTAAAAAAACAAAACGCTTGTAAGGTAACTTTAATAAGAGTACAATATATAATGAAAACAGTTAATCGATTAAAGTGTAAGTATGTTTCTTCTTGTTTTGTCTATTTCCGTAGTTTTGGAATATTATCTATTTATGACTTTATTAAAAAATTTTAGTTTTCTGGGTCACTGGGTGGACTTAATTAGCAGTACATTGTTAAAATATGAAATAATTACAATATTTGTTTTACTTAAAATACGAGTACACTTCGCGAATTCACTTTTCTTCACATTTTAATTTAAAACCATCGTGGCACAGTGGCACAGAATCTGAAAGTAAACGTGACAGTCAAGAGTTTGCATTCCATACGGCAAATCGCAGCGTTAAGCTACGTTAACCTTCCCAACCCTGTAAATAGGAAGGGAGTTGAAAATAGAACGGCATACTTAAATCAAGTATACTTAATATGACCGTACTAATTTTGAAACTATTCCGCTGTAAATGTGAATTTAGATCAGCTTGGCATTAGCAACTACGAATAATTTATGACTTCAAAGAAAATTCATACTGAACCTATATTTACAGTGAATTCTAAGAAAATTGATGTTTACGATGTCACAGACAATTGGTCTGGATGTCAATTTTTTCTGGCATTACTGTCATTTTGATCAGTAATTTTCATAATCAAAACCAAAAAATAGTCTTTCTTTCAAGTTAAATAAAAATGACAGTCGTGGCAGTCTGTAGGACTGAAGTTAGTATTGGCTAGCTAATGTGATATATTTGTAGGTTGATTGATAATTATATTTTTATATTTTGTTATGTTAAATATATTTTTTATTCTTTATGTTCAATACATTTCCTAGTAAGTAAATATATATATATATATATTAAATTAGTATTAAAAATATTTCAAGCTCTCTAGCTGCTTGACGGACGGACGGACGGAAAGTATCAAATAGAATTTTTTTTAGATAAATAAATAGGAAGGTAAGTTGTAGCCCGCTACTACGTTTGCGTAGACAATGGGACGTAAAATATCTTTTTTGCTTTATTTCGAGGAAATCTTCTTAGAGCTCTTATAGGTCCCTAACAGTCTTCAATGAAACATATATGAATACCAAATTTCAGCGTTCTACGCCGTGTAATTCTGACTGAGTAACGGAAGAGTCTTATAATAGGTATAAATAGATAAAATAAATTTATATAATATATAAATCAAAAAGAAATGAAGTATTCTAAGGATAATTCAATCGATCAATACAACAAAAGAACTGAATAATACGTCGACATCGTTGAAAGGAATTCAATGACACCCGTACAAGGGTATGGTAATTTTGTGACATCTATAATAGAAGCGACGATGACACGGATATTCGATTACTATGAAATGTACCTGAACCTGTGGGAATAATATAATGTATTGAAAATATTAATATTGTAAAATTCTAAGCCAGTCTAGGTACAAGTAATTTCAATTTCATATTCAGGGAATTTCGAATTCAAATCCGTTCTGGTTTATAGCGCGGCGTTGAGTTCCGCCATTAAATACGCAATGCCTCCAGAATTCGGCGGAAAGTTAGGAACCAATGTGTCTCAATGGGCAACGGAGTGTGTTAACAGAAAATCTAAATAAACAAAAAAAATCTCCCAAATACAGATCGAACCGACAACCGTTCGGTTTTCAGCTAAAGTTGATATTCAACTGCGCTTCGACGACCTCAATATTTTTTTTTTTTAACTTCACATTACACTTCACATACATAGTAGGGTAGGTAGAAGAAAATTCTGTGTTAAGTTACTCCGTTAGCCACATACCGCCCAATCTTCGAGATATTGCGTGTTGGCTTAACACAACTGAAAAACTGAAAAGGACTGAACTCTCATTCTCAATTCAAACTGAACTGAACTCTCATTCTCAATCTCACCGTTGGGCTTACAATCATACGGTGCTTGCTCCACGACAGCCTCAATTTTTTAATTTATTTTTTATATAGACATTACAAAATAATATCACGTCCATACATACATTCAAGAACGTTAGGAACTTGTTACAAAGTTCTGAGCTGAAGATCTCACCGGATATATTGTTGTTTAAGTGAATATAAGTTTTGTATCCATCTTTGCATGTGAACGAATATCGTAAGGAGTTTTGTTAGATTATAACCATATTATAAGTATGATGGTTCCGTGGTGGTGGATGGTAACATTTAGCTGTAAGCGCAACGGTTGTGGGTTCTATTTCGACTAGAGGAAATGAATTATTTTTATTTCATAGCTCCGGTAACACGATAGCGCGGCGTAGAGTTCGCCACTCAACACGAAATGTCTTGAAAATTGGGCGGATGCTGGGGTGTCTTAGCCCTAGGTTGCTGTATTGACAATATTCCAAAACGGCCATATTATGATATCGTTAATAAATAGTGTTGATTGACGAAATTAAAATTCCATTAAATAAAGAAATACAATTTTTTATTCCATCAGTTAAACTAAACTTAAATTCAGAAATTTACAAAATACACTTCAAATAATTCATTCGTAGCCTTTTTTGCTTTTTTCTTCTATCTTTTTGTGATATGTGGTTTGTTATTTTTTTAGAGAATGATCTCTCTTTCGTCCGTTATTTGAATCTATAACGTTCAATCAGATACGTAATAACTGCGCCAAGATATCTTTCTTTCCATATAAGGAAATTACATTTTATATCCAACGAGATGCAGCTCGAGGTTTGTTGTATATTAATATTATTACGATATAAATATATGTATGAGAGGGAAAAGTCCCTGAAATTCTTTAACAAAAGAACGAACAAGACGATCTTTGATCTCAATTCTTATAATGATAAAAGTTATTATTTAGATATGTTCGTAATATTTTGAGAGGCTTGTTAGGAACTTTAAAGATTTACATAGCCTTCTTAGAGAGCGTCTGAATGTAAATGCGATAGTTACGGGTTCAATTTTCACTCGGAGGAATGGTTTTATATGATTTATTTTTATCGCTCTGAGAGACACAACACACAAAAAAAATAAGCAAAAAAATCTGTAAAATAAAAAAAAATTAAAGCACACTTAAAATTAAAATATATATTATATACGGCATTTTTCAATTAACTCATTTAATTCTATTCTTGTTTCTAATTCTATTTATGTTTTTTTCTCATAGCTACGGTTCTTTTCAACTTATATTTCGGTGTTGACTTCCGTCACTCAACTTACAATGCCCCAAGAATTTAGCGGAAAGTGGGGAACGGAAGTGTCTTAAAGAGCATTAGGTTCTCATGTTACCTATACTTACCCACCCAGTCATGTGTGAGATACAGCGTTAAGCAAAAAAATATAAACTATTTATTATTTTTTATTGCATGCAGTAGTACAGCGACTGACTGTAATCGCGACGGTTGCAGATTCGAACCGATATTCACATTCTGTTATAAGATGCGTAGTCTCTCTTAATGTCTCGATTTTTTGTGCGGTGAGAGGGCTAAAAAAATATTATAAAAAAAATAAAACTTCCATCATTCAGCTTTAAATATAAAAACTTATAACTTAATTTTCCTAGAATGTACCATTCTATTCGATATTAAGAAAATGAACACCCTCTATTACTATAAATGGGACGTACATACATGCAATTTATCTTGAACAAATTGGCATATATCCAGATATCGATCGAGATTATGATGTTTTACGGGTTTCATGCCCTCTTTGTAACAACCTCTTTTGTATTTCAAAACTGATTCAATCTGATAATCGTTGAAAATTACTATATGAATATTTTTGTATTTTTTAATCGACTTTAAGAGGAGGAGGTGCTGGTGCTTCACGTGTGGTCCCATATTTATTTGGTTCTGACTATGAGGAAATTACATAAGTCTTAACTTTGCATTAAGTATGTGCGCGAACAAATAACTAAATATCACGCCATCACCAATTTAGATGATTCTTTACTTTATTTGAATTGGATATATTTTAAGGGAAGTTTGATGAGGAATTGGTTAGGTTCCGATTATGGAATCCAGTTCAAGTCGGTTTTATTTTGTTCAAAATTGTATATAAATAAAATAAATAAAATAAATCAGCTTCACGCTGTATCGCGGGATACAGCGTGAAGCTGATTTATTTGCGGTGTGCGGACACTGCATGGTAGGCAGAGGGAAACTAGTGTTAAGACACTCTTTTTCCCACTTTCTGCCGAATTCTGGAGGCATTGCGTGTTGAGTGGCAGAACTCAACGCCGCGCTTGTCCTCGACACCAGAGCGAAGGAATGGAAATATAAATTTAAGTAAATATTTCATCTCGTCGAGTGGGGATCGAACCCACAACCAGTCGGTTTTTACAGTCACACTTTGTGCCCCTGCGCCACGACTGGCCTCTAATTATTTTGATATCTTCCATTTATATCTATCCAGTATCGATGTTACATTTATAAATCTTGGCTATTCGTGGAGCATAGGCATTAGTGCGCGACTGTAAATGCGACAGGTTGTGGGTTCGATTCCCACTCGAGGAATTCAGATGCTTAGGTAATATTTTTAATTCCTCGATCTCGACGAAAAGGTAACGAGACAAAGCGCGGCGTTGTGTTTCGCCACTCAATCAAATACCTCCAGAAGTGTGTAGTAAGTGGGGAAAGGAAGTGTCGTAATGGAAATGGAGTGTCTTAACACTTGTTTTCTAAGTTCCCTCAGCTGACACTGTACTGCTGATACTCTGTGACAGCCCACATTACCCAATGGCGTAGAACGCTGAATTTGGGGAGCAACCTTGTGGTGTGTAGGAAAACATTGAAAGTGTAGGGGGGCATTAAGAAATTTCTACGGGAACGAGAAAAATGGAATTTAACATTTTATAATTGACGAAAACACAGTAAAGTATTTTATAATAACGAGTTTCAATCTACGACGTCGTATAAAATAAGACCACCAAATTCATATATTACAGTGCATTATTATACATATTTACTTTAAAAGTTATTTTAGCTTAAATATATTTCGGAATTGTTTTCATAAAAATCATTTATTTCAATGCTTTTAACCCCGTTCTGTACAAAGCTACAGTCGTTGACCGTTTGTTCCGAAGAATTAGAGACAACATTTGGTTTCTGTGACCTACATTAAAATTTTTGGTGCTTCTAAGTATAATTTAAATAATGTATTCTTTTAATTGAGTTTTCAGTATATCTTATTTTTTAAACTTTATATTGTATCCCGAACATAGTGGGGTGGGCAGAGAGGACCTGGGAATCTAAGGTTAAGACACTTCGTTCCCATTAAGACACTTCTATCCCTCGCTTTCCGCCGAATTATGAGGCGCTGCCTGTTGAGTGGTGGAACTTAAAGCGCTTTTGCCTCATTACATAGCGAGAAATTGAAAATATTATATATTTCATTTGCTTGAGTCGGAATCGAACACATAACCATCGTGTATATAGTTATATTCGTGTGTCACCGGGTTACGATGGCCACATACCTTCTTAGTTTTAATGTGCCCAACAGTAATAATGATAATGAGCTCAAGATTCGAAATTCAAAACTTATAAGACGAAGTGTGTCTTTGAATTTCGCTACTCAAAATGCAATATCTCGAAAACTGTGTAGAAAATGGGCTACGGAGAGATTTGACATAACTGCTCGTTGGGTATGAATGTGAAACTAACTCTAAATGTGTGGTAACTCTGCCGACAGGTACATGGTGATATCGAACCGATTAACCTAGTGTTATATAACTTAACCCTCCTCATAAAGGGGCTATCCTCCAACACAAAAAAAAATACTTTGGTTCGAAGTACTTCCTGAGATAGGAGTGTTCAACCAACTAAACTTTAGCTTTATAATATTAAGTACCTACACTTTATAACATACTAAACAAGAAGATGATTGCTACTAAAACTCTTATATAAATGGCAATAAAACTAAAACTATCCAAGTTAGGCACCATTACTGTGAATTTAAGTACTAAAACCTATAGTCACCCAGTGCTGGTTCAATGCACTACAGTATCAGGTCATTCACCCCTCTTCCACCTATGAAAGGTGATTCCGCTACGATTTATAACCTAACCTATAGATTTTATGTCGAAGACCTGTATTATTTGATCGTTTTTTAGTTTTAGAGATCTGATATTTAAAGAAAAGAAAAGGAAGTGGATAACAGAGTGTCTTAGCGCTTCTCTTTGCCTTTCCAATTATATGCATGAAAATATAGAATATTTATATAACTAATACATAATCGAAAGATCTCAATATATTTTCTTTATAAAAATAAAAGGGGAAAACGAACGTCTTTATCCCGCAAAATTTAACCTAATGGAAAAATTATTCTAAACGGCGACTTCGGGTCGAGATTGTAAAAATCTTTCACGATTTATTTTGTTTCAACATTTGCGAAGAATAAAAATGGCCTGGTATTTAAATAATTTAGTATGCTCTTTAATTTCTAAGTATTTACTATTATTTATATATGTTGACGATTTCGGTGTTAAGTAAATATTTAGAAATGTTACTTAATGATCGATTAATGATTCAAAAATGTTCGTTTTTCAAAATGCGGCATTGAGTTTCGCTATACATCGCGCAGTCTTAGAAAGAGATTGGGAGAGTCTTAATACTAGGTCTCCTCTACCTACTCTGCTATATGCGAGATATAACGTGAAGCAATAAATTTTATTTCAGTACATCATAGCGCAGTTGTAAAGTCTCTTATTGTAAACAAGATGGTAGTGACTTCGATTTCGGTTCGGGGTTAGATTACAGTGTGGTGCTGAGTTCCATCACTTTGCTATATGCGGGATACAACGTGAAGCATTTTTTTGTAAATGTATAAAATTTTATATTTTCTATGTGTAGAAAATAAAGTCTATATTCAAAGAGGAAAAAATATCAAAGTTAAACGTATTAAGTTTTAATTGCATTACTTAAAATAGAAAGTTATAATTGGATCACTCTTTATTTATTAAAGAAAATTAACAATTTTCATAAATGTGGACTTACTGTAGAATAGATGTGTTTAGATAGGCTTTGTGATGTTAAATGTAAAATTCAGATTTTGGCCTTTCCTATAGGATTTTTAGGTATCTAAATAAAAAGTCATTTTATTTCTTAAAGCACGATGAGGAGTTATGCCTCTCAACACTGAATATCTCCAGATTTCAGTGGAAAGTGGGGAACGAGAGTGTTTTAATAGGAACAGAGTGTGTTAACACTAGATTCCCATATTTCCCCAGCCTATGTATTATGTGTGGCATACAGTGTAAAGCTAAAAAAACAACATTTTCTCGCTTTGTAAGACAAAGCGCGGCGTTGAGTTGCGTCGCTCAACATGAGCGCTGTGCGGTATGTAAAGAATGGAGTGTTTTAACACTAGTCTCCCACTATCCACTCTGCTATATGTAAAAAAGCGTGAATATGCTTTTTTATTTACAGAAAGAAACATCTACCACAAAAATTCCACCAAATCAACTCAACATTGACTTAAGTTTTCTGTAAAAATGAAAATATTTTATTTTCAAATAAAAATATTTTATTTTAATTTTCGTCTTTTATTGTTTCACTGGAACTCTAAAGCTGTGTTAGCCATTGTTAGCTATTGGCATTGAAGTATTGTGCCACTAAGAATGGACAGTTGGTTGTACAATGTAGAAACTTCTCCATACATTCGTTGTGTTAGTTTGTTCAGGGTCATTTATTTAGCTCTTAGCCACATGTCATTATAAAAATTGTTATAGAAATATTATTTGACTAGCGACTCAAATGTGGGGTTGTACTTGCTTCACTTGCTTGGTGGGCAAAAGAAACCTTGAGGCATTGCAGTGGTGGAACTCAACGCGCGAAGAAATAGAAATATAAATTTAAGTAAATATTTCATCTCCTCGAGTGGGGATCGAACCCACAACCAGTCGGTTTTACAGTCACACTTCGTGCCGCTGCGCTACGACTGGCCTCAAATACTTATAATAATATATATACTTTATCGATTAAAATTTCAATTATTCAATGAAAATAGTACTAGTCGTAACGAGAACTTTTTTCTGACGTTTGAATCTTATTTGAGCTAAAATTTATTCAAATGTGTGGTTTAAAAATAGCCGTGTTAGAATCACAGACAGATGAAAATAGTAATATTCGCTTTCATTTAAAAAAGTTAGTTTTTATATACTTTATATGTAAATACAAACAAGTGTCGTGGAGTGTCTACTCCATTCCCCGCTTTCCACTGAAACTAGGGGATTTAAAATAAGAACCCACAACTATCGCGCGTTCATTCAAATTCAGTCTTACCGCGCTATGATAGCTTCAAATTTAAACTATGACAGTACAAAAGTAAAAATACATTCATATATTAAATCAATATAGAATAAAAAAATATACAAACAATAGATTTCATGTGGCGCTTCGTTTTGTTACAAAAATGCCTGAAAAAAGGATGAAGTTGAAAACAAAAGATACATAAGTTTTTTAGGGTTCCGCACCTGAAAAGAAAAAAACGTAAAATTTATATTTTTTTAAGATACGTTCCCGTTGACCTACAATAATCGGCGGAACTCTGAATGGGCGAAACCGAATCGCACTTGACCAATTGTAAATATATTATAAATGTAAATATATTATAATATATAAATGTAAATATATTTTCTATAATGAAAATATAAGAAACAAGAAAACATATTTTTTGTATTCGCCAAAAGCATATCAATTTCGTGAGCTATTTACCCTTTGGCATGTAATTTCCGTATTTAGGGTCGCCTTACAACCCGGCCTTATCTTTACAGAGTGCGACCGTCCAAGGCCACCTTCTTGTCTTGATGTCTATGGCAAGGAAACAGAAATAATGTATTAAAATGTTACTTAATGGAATGTTATAACAACAATTTGCATTAGAAAATATTATAATTGATTAAAACATTCTTCTATCTCCATTAATAGACCAATTTTCGAAACATTGTGTGCTAACCTCCAGAACTAAAAAAAAAAAGAAAAGTTAATGCAATCATTCAATCTCAAAAATTGCAATCCCTTTGGGTATTGAACTTACACTCATCGGTTTCACAGTCAGCATGTGGTCTAATGCGTCGCGACGGCAATTTTTTTATTTATTATTATTTGAAAAATTAAATAGTGTTAAGAGAACACGTTCTCTTCTTTTAATAAAAGTTTTTAGTCCCTCGATTTTCTTAAGTAAAACTGTTTCATTAATTAGAAATCAAACCCACAACCGTAGTTTACATACTTTCTAAATTTCTTCTATTTAATTATTTAAATTTCTAATATCCTCCATACTTTAATAGAATTGCAACGAAAATATACTCATAAAAAAATCTAAATAATACCAAAATGCAATAAAAAAATCTGTTTCCTTTATTTAAAGTTTATTATCCATTTTCTACTTACTTTAGCTTTCGCGTCACAGCTGTAAAATTCTATAGAGAGCTTCAAGCTGTAAACTTTTATCGTAATGGCTATCTCGCGAGTTTGACAGATAGTCGGGGTTAGTTGGCTTTAACGAGTCCCAGCTATTTGTCTCTTTATTACTGAGTTATCTTTTATACGTAAAAGGATAGTTTTTAACTTGGATGTTAAACAGGTTTTTTTTCTTTCACGCTGTATCCAGAGGAAATTTGGGAACCTAGTGTTAAGGACTGACGGAGTGTCCGTTTCTCAATATGACACTTCCGTTCTTCATTTCCGCCGAATTATTGAGATATTGCGTGTTTAGTGGCTCAACTCTCCAGACTGGGCTTTGGTTTGTTACCAAGCATATCGAATTTCGATATATCTGATTGTAACCGCGACGGTTCTGGGTTCGAAATGTACTCGGTGGAATAAATTTCTTTTATTTTCCCCCCTCTAGGAAGAAGACTAAACGCGGCGTCGAGCTCTGTCACTCAACACATAATATTTCGAGATTTTTCCGGATTACCTCTACCTATCCTTCTGCATGTAGAATATTTCATAAGTTGATTTTGATATAATTAAAATATATTCTCCTTTTATCTAGGGACTTTTTTTTAGATTTCTTTATTATCAAATATCTCGAATTTGTGTGAAAGGAGGGAACGGAATGTCTTAACACTGAATTACCTCTGCCTACCTAGCTCTATAGGAAAAAATCGAGAAAATACAAAATATAAAAAGTATAATTTTATTTATATACCAATAAATCGAAACAGTTGTATGGGAAGAAACTTTTATTTTTGTAGTTGTTTCTCTTGTTTCTAAAACTATATGATTAAGTTGTGGTTCTTAGAAGAAAGGGTCGGTGTGGGTTAATAGATTATAACTTTTATCAAGATATACTTACGTTGAATATAAAAACCTACTCTTGTCGTATTTCTAACTAAATTAATCTGTTTTAGTTGATATTTTTCGTAGTTCAAGAACCCGACACTACAGTTTAAAAAAAAATTAGCTTCACGATGTATCTCGCACACAGCAGGGTAGGCAGAGGGAACCTGAGTGTTATGACACTCCGTTCCCCACTTTCTGCCGAATTCTGGAGGCATTGCGTGTTGAGTGGCAGAATTCAACGCCGCGCTTAACCTCGATACCAGAGCGAAGAAATGGAAATATAAATTTAAGTAAATATTTCATTTCCTCGAGTGGGGATCGAACCCACAACCAGTCGGTTTTGCAGTCACACCTCGTGCCGCTGCGCCACGACCGGTCTCCTACACTACAGTTTAGTGCTACAAATTATTTTGTAAAAGGACGCTATTTAACTGTAATAATAACTGTGAATGTGATTTAAGCGCTGTTTTTTACTGGCCGTTCTGGTAACTAGGCAAAGCGTGAAGAAATGGAAATATAAATTTAAATAAATATTCCATTTCCTCGAGTGGGGTTCGAACACACGACCAGTCGCTCTTACAGTCACACTTTGTTCTGTGTAGAAGAACAGCATAAATCTTTAATACTAACTAGGTCTTTCTATAATTTCATATTTTAAACGCAACTTCAAAGTACATTTTATGTTATTCTGTTACTATTTTCGCTTGAAACAAACATAAATATTTAGTTTTGTCAGATCTGTGTCCGGGTCAAGGCGTTCTATTATTGAAGTCTTCTGGCTTTTACATAAAATAAATATTCCATATAGTATTTTTTTGTCGTTTTCTATTAAATATAATATAGTGAATCAGATGCAATATGATATGATATGAGAAATGGCAATACAAATAAAGGAAAAAATCCAAAGAGTGACTATTAATTTCACAGAAAAAAGTCGTTACAAATTTATATTTGTAGTTTATTTCATACAAACTTACTTCAGGTTGATCTACAATCCTGAAATTGTTACAACTAGTATATACGGAACTCAACTCCGCGCTTTGCCTCGTTATCAGAGCGAGGAAAGGAAAATATTGAATACTTCTTTTCCCTAACTCAGAATCGAACTTACAACCGTCATGTTTACAGTCACACACTAGTGCCTCTGAGCCACGAAAGCAAAATAAAATAAATCCAAGACAAAACAATATATAAAGTAACAATAAAAGTACAAGTATATTTTACGACGCCGCAGGCAAGAATACCCAATCTTCCTACACCTGGAGGGTTTATAAGGTTTTTACGATTAAAAATCGAGCCAATCTCGAAGCAATTTACGTAGGACCTTTGTTTTATACGATTGGAGAAAATTAAATGCATATTTAAAGAAGGGAACATTTTTGCTGCAAAATTAATTTCTTGACCCACTTTCAGTAACACCTGTTGCTGACCAGCATTGATTCTTTTCATCTTTATTAAAATTGTTATTTTAACGCATTTTCAAGAGGAACTCAGTAAAGCCTTTAAGAATAAAATAAATATTTTTAAATCTTTTAATATTTTATATGTTTTATTACTTAAAAATCTTAAAATCACGTTTTTTTTATACCTTTAAAGGTACTGTAGGGTCATCCTAGTGTCAAAGTACTCCGTTCTCCAAATACCTTGAGTTTCCACAGTGAAAATGAAAATAACTAATTTTCTAAATAATTATATATTTAAGACAATTCATAACTTACCCTTTAGTGATCAGTCAGTTGTCAGTTATCGATATTTTATTTTGTATAATCATTTGTATACATTTTTTGTTTCAGGTAAGTGGATTTTCGAAGAGAATCAATAAATACAGTTTTAAATTAAGGGTAAGGTAAAACTGTACTTTAAACATTTTTTTTTCATCAGAAATAAACATTTTTAGCGTCGTATAAAATTTTTAACCAACCTACCTCTGAAGGCCTCTTGGAAACTGTCTGTATTTTATTTTCCACGTTCTTTTTCTATCTTTACTAATATCATAAAACTGAAAAGTTTATTGGTAATCGATAGAACTTGCTAATCTCAGGAACTACAGATTCGAATTGATTTTTTGTTAAAGTTGGATAGTACATTTATCGAGGCTATACACTATACAAAGAAAGTTAGAAAGAAAGTTAGAAAGTCAGTCATTGTAGATGCAAGCTAATTTTAGATATTTTGATAGCTAGAACCAAATGAGTTGCAATCCAATACCTCAGGTCTAATATAAAACCATTATTTCTTTTCAAATTAATCTACTTATTTTTTTTTACTTCATATATACAATATACCTGCGCATGCGCAGCCTGCTGAACCCGGGAACCTAGTATTAGGATCTGCATCTCGATTAAGACACTCTCATTAAGTGGCGGAACTCAACGTTGCGCTTTACCTCGTAACCAGAACGAGAAAATGAAAATATTGAATATTTCATTCCCTCGAGTGAGAATCGAACCCAAAACCGTTGCGTTTACAGTCGCACGCTCATGCCTCTGAGCCACGATGGCCTCAACGAATTATTGTTCATTTATTTTAATTTTCTACAGTCATACAGCCCACGCCTATTTGATTAATCGTAACACGTAAAAGTGTTTAACTCGGTGCCGTGTTGCAATCAATCAGCGCGTGTTTCAGGCGTGAAAATAATTAAAACAACGCTTCACAAAACAAAATTGTATTATTTCGCTAGAAAATATCATTAATCATTACTGATTATACCATTACTGATTATACTTTTAATTGTATTTCTTTTAATTTTTTTAGTTTCACGCTGTATTCCGGGTATAGCTTGGTAGTCAGAGTTAATCTGGGAATCTAGTGTTAAGACACTCCGTTTTCCATTAAGACACTTCCGTTCCATATTTTCCGTCAAATTCTTAAGGCATTTTATGTTGAGTGGCGGAACTTATCGCCGCGCTTTACCTCCTTACCAGGGCGAAGAAATAAAAATATTAAATATTACATTTCCTCCCATAGGAATAAAACCCACAACCTGTCGTGATTACAGGTTGTGCCCTTGCGCTATTTTTAAAATATTTTTATACAAATCCTTCAAATTTTACTACCCACCTAACCAGTTCTAACTCAGCATAACTTCTAGTAATCTTTAAGCAATAATCTTTTGAACTATATAATATAAGACCCTACAGTTTGGCCACAATCAATATTGCTCCATTTAAAATTTCAACCTTTCAGGTATTTCCTACTCCAGCTACAGCAAGCCTCTGGAGCGTATTTACTTTTAATTAACGAATGGACAGCCGCTGAAAGCTTATTTGTGTTTGAAACTTGAAACAGGGTGGAACACTTCTGGAAGTGTCGTTTGCGGGGTCATCGATATAAATTATTGATATGAAAATCTTAAATATATGGCCCTATTGGCACATTAGGATATGTTTAATTAGATTTGTTAAAACGATAGTGTGTTGGGTTCAAATGTAGACAATATTTACTGAAATAAACGTTAAATATTATTTAATATTACAATATATTTTAGTGAAATTGGATAAGGCTAAGTATGATTATAAAATAATAGTCAACGATTTGTACATAAATACTTACATTTAGAACCAACAGACTAATGTTAAAACACTCTATTCTCCATTTCACTGTTATTTTTTCATTTCTGTCAATATTTTTACACGTTTTCTAAAATATTTTTCTTACCTTCCATCTTATTGCTCAGTCACAGGACACTGAACATTTAAATTAAATACGATTTTTGGCTGGAACGTTGCCAACGTAGTTACCAACAAAATGCTTTATTAATTAACTTATACAAATGCTTAAATTTTATTGCATATTAATTAGAGCGTGTAATTTTTTAGCTTTACACACACAAACAGAGTAATCAGAGGGAACCCAATAGGTACAACTCTGTTTACCATTTTCCGTCGAATCCTTTATGACATTGCGTCCCTAGTCCCCTTTCATTTAGTGTATGTTTTATTTAAATCCCTTCATAAATAAAAAATGTATGTCAATATAGATGAAACAATACTGCTACAAAATAAGAGTTTTATTGTATTGGCTAAATATATTCATACAATGAAAGGTAACATACCTTTCAATGTATGAATATATTCTCTAGTTATAAGCCTTATTTAAGAAGCAGATAAATATAAAACTGCTGATAATAATGAAAAAGTTAAAAAAAGTACGGACTACGTGTCTTTAGTGTTTAGTTAAAATTATTTTAAAAAAATGTATGGATATTGTTTTTAAAATAGCAATGTTATTAGATCACGAAAGTAGTTCAAGTGAGAAAATAAGAAATATATATTTCTATCAACTAATTATATTTAAAATATTACCTTCAATTGGATAAGAAGACTCATAAAAAACACTTCAACTGTTTTTCCTCCAAATCTTTAAACGAAATAGAAATTTATTTCCATATTTATAGATTGAGATGTCAACAACACTTGTTATTTAGGTCAATAATTAGGTTACCCAGAGATCGTAAGCACTATATAGTTGAAAAGTCGAATACTAAGCTTTAGCTGACGAAAAAAATTTTTTTTTTGTCAATCATATATATATTCTTTATTGCACTATAAATAAAATAAAGTTAGAGAGTGAGAGAGTAAATGAGGTTAACAAAGGTGGATGGATCATCATAGAACAGAAATATATGTTTCTGCTTTTATTTATTTTGACTGCTTTTATTTTTGCATTTGTGACTTTACGAAGATTTTGGCGTTGCGTTTTGGGTTGGCGTAACACAATGTCGCGTTTGTGTTATTAAAATGATATTTTAATTTTTTTTTTTATTTTTTGGGAATCAAAATCACAAACATCACCATCGATGGCAGAGATGACACTAGCTTTAAGAATTATAGTGACAAAGTTTTATATTTTTGTTATATTAAAACGAATAACTTGATCAAATCCTCGAAAACTGGACGATTACAAGAAAAAAAATATTCAATTTAGTAGTTTCTAAGATTCGCGTGCGTTAAACCAAATAAACTATTCACCTTTATAATATTAAGTATCACTTTAAAATATTTACGACGATACCTACGTAAAAGGTGATGGATCAAAATAGTTGGTTTTATATAAATAATTGGCATCGATTTTTACTTTGGATACTTTCCAATAAATAATGGAGTCACCTAATTTTATTGAAGCCAAGCCAATCACAAGAAAAGAGTTGGAAGACATTATTGTAGACTTATTTGTGTCAGCAAAGTTTCTAACAATATTTCTGAAACAAACAACCTAAGACAAGATGTCAATTTATTATATTTTAAAGTGATATTTATACATTGAGGCACTAGTGGCGCAGCGTCTGACTATAAACGCGACGGTTATAGGTTCGATTGTCACGTAGGGGAAATAAGTTATTTTCATTTTTGCGCTCTGGAACGAAGACGAAGCACGGCGTTGTGTTCCACCACATAACTTAAGTGAAGAAAGTGGCAAAAGCGTGAGGTTTAAAAAATATAATATGTATGAATATATATATTCATGTTCATTTTCGACCCGAATTCGAGTCATTGTTAGTAAGTGGAGGGCGGGAATTCCCCGGCATTCCCCTGAGTGGGTAACTTCCCGTTTTGCTAGTTACATTGCTCGACATCAAAGTTTATCTAAACTGAACGATACTTGAAAAGCGCATGTTGACAATCTACCTCGTTCTTTTTATTTGAAGTGATGATTTAATAATATACTAATAAAGATTTAATAATGTTTTTTTGATTTATTTCTGTCAGCTTAAGTAGCTAACATTATTTCTAAAACAAACAAGTAAGAATAAAAGATGTAAGTTTGGGGACAGGTTATAAAATAAAAGTAATAAATGTAGACAGTTTCAAAGTTTAAAAATTCTAGAAACAGATCTAAAAGTTTTTTTTGTTGAATAGAAATAACTTTTGACACTATAATGGCGCATTCGTTTTCTTTGTTTCTCGCTATATCCTGCATATTATGGTAGTAGAGTAGACAGAGAGAATCTAGTGCTAAGACACTACGTTTTCCAAGTTCAAATTTCGAGGTATGACGAGTGTTGAGGAATGGAACTTATTGCCTACGCCTTGTGTTCTTATAAAAGTGAGATAACAAAAATAATTGATACGCCAAATCTAATGAGAACAAACAACCGGTGCATTGTCAGGCCAGGACTGCCTCAGTCTTCTTTCTTTATTTGTATAGCAATGTTCTCCTATCAAGAAAAACTTCGCTATATAAAGTGGGGAATTCCTCAAAAAATAATTTTTATTTTTTTATTATTTACCAATAAATCCACTAGGGTTAATGGACAACTTTCGGGATAACACGAACGCTGTCAATTTGCATTTGGATAGTAACGTAACGTCTTCAAGAAGTGAAATAAAGTGACATGAGATTGAGAGGCGAAAGTGACTCGAATGTAAATTGCCTGCTGTATGCAGATAATGTAGTGTTCATTACATTATCAAAATGCGAGTTGCAGGCATTGGTTACCGCTTGGTTGCAGGTATTGGTTACCACTTGGTTGCAGGCATTGGTTACCGCTTGGTTGCAGGTATTGGTTACCACACTACAGAAACAAAGTTGTGGAAATAACGGACTAAACCAGAACGCGAGTGAGACAAGTATTGTTAAAAAGTTATATGAAGAAAGGCCGGAATGCAGATCAGAAATGGTACATATGAGAAGTATGTTTAGCATTATTATTCGTAGCATATTTCAAGTCAGTTTCGCTCACCGCATCCGTAATGAAGGGATTGAGAACAATGAAGAACGTGCTGAGGCTCCGGAGAAGAAGGCTCTATAGCTCTTATAGAGAGAATTAAAGCAAAAAATATTATTAAAAAGGAAGAGAGGCGAAAAGATCACGTTAAAAGCGTGAAGATTCCAAATAAATAAAGAGGTTTATTTATTTTATTATCTGATGCTATGAGTTCCGCCACTAAGCACGCAGTCTCGAATTTGATCGGAAATTGGCGTTTGGAGTATCTTAACATTACGTTACTAAATTAAAGAAAATTTTAGTTATTTTATATCATATTGCCTAAGCCCGACTCATCTACATACAATTTCAAAATATAAGCCCCAGACATGCCTTAAAAAGATCCCAATTGTTCGCCTCATGTTCCATCGTTACACAAATACTTGTAATTACATGAAATATACTTGGCATCTCTGTTCTGGCGTCATTCCAAATTTGCCAAACTGGCAGCAAATTTTGTACTTATCTAACGCTATTTCTTTGTTTTTAGTGGTTTTATGGTGGTAGAACGAGAGTTTAGATTAAAGAATAAAAAAAATATTAGCCCTGTTACTCGGCTGATATGTTACTGGATGGTACTAAGTCTAAATCTCACTTATGGATATATTTATGCTGAGATATATCTATATCTCAATAGGCCAATTTAGACGCAGTAGCAGAGCGAGTGGACTATAAAAGCGACGGATGTGAGTTCGATTCCCAGGGGAACGAATTTTATTTTTAAGTTCTGACACCAAGCCAAAAGCGTTGAATTCCTCCATTCAATACACAATGCCTCGAAAATTTGGCGGAAAGTGAGGAACAGAGTGACTTAGCACCAGTTTCCTTCTGCCTAACATACTATGTGAGGGATATAATGTGACAGAAAAAAAACAGCGTGTGGACTATAAGCACGATGGTTGTGGGTTCGATTCTCACTGGAGTGTATCATTTAATATTTTCACTTCCTCGCTTTGTTAACAAGACAAAGGACTTTGACTTTCTCTACCCAACATGTAAAAATATCTTTAAACTATGATGGAAAGTGGGAACGGAATGTCTTATTTTGTCCGTCGTCGTCGTCTTTGTGCTATCGTCTTAAGAAAGTCTAAATGTGAACGTAGTGGTTATAGATTCAAAAATAAAATACCTAAATTTATACTAGTTTTCAACTACTAAAATATTTAGTAATAAAATTTTTGCACTAGATAATGTAAAATTAATTATATGGCAATAAAATTAAATTATTATAACGTTATTCATTAAAAGCTATTCATTAGCTTGTTCATTATTTAACTAGACAGTGTTGTGTAAATACAATGCATTTGATAAATATTTGATCTGATTTATCACTTACTTTATTCATTTCTTTAATTTATCTTATATTTATAGGTTTTTGTTTGCTTTGTCTAATTTTTTTAGCTCCACTATGTATCCCGCACATAATAGGATAGGCACAGGAAATCTGGGAGACTAGTGTTAAGACACGCCGTTCCTATTAAACACAGACACAGAACACAGACCTTGCGAGTTGAGTGGCAGAGCTTAACGCCGCGCTATGCATTGTTATCTAATCAAGAAAATAAAAATATTTGATATTTAATTTCCCAAAGTGGGGATCAAATCCACAATAGATATGTTCTTCATAAGACAACCACAATAGAGGAGAAAACATTTGGAGCGACCTCCCATATATCCTAGCATTGGCCTGCGGCTTCACCCGCATAGTCCATGGAATGGAATGGAATAAAATGCAATGGAACCGATTGGAATGGAAACTCGAATGACACATGACACACAGTGAAAAGGTAAACGTGACTTAGTATAGCCTAAAGCTTTGGTCGCCAAATGGTCTACCTAAAACGAAGAATATATACTTCGAACCAGTAGTTCCTTAGATCGTAACACTAGGTGCCTCCTGCCTACCCTTCTACGTGCAGGATACAGCGTGTAGCTAAAAAATGTAATAATAATTCTTAAATTCTTAACACATAAATTGTTGAATTTCATAAATTTTATTTTCAAACAAAGTAAACGAAAATGACTTTTTTCTTAAGGCATGACTCAAGAACTTGTATAAAGAACAATTGTTACAATGTACGAGTTGTGTTTAAATTTAAATTGTAATCATATTTCTTCGCCAACAAATTTAAACTATGAAATAGAAAATAGCTCTTCCGTTTGTGCAGTTTCAAAGAGAAAAAAGCGAAACTTCTCAAAGATTAAAGTGCAAGTAAAATATTTATCTTTGACCCATCTAAAGTGACCTAACCAAAAGATTTTTCATAAGTTAATAGATTTTAATGAAGCTTTAAAAATTTCATAATATTATATTAATTATTCAAATTAACGTTATTATAATTATAAAGCAGTTATTTATTGTATTGTTGTAGCTTACGTTTTTTTACCTAAAGAATACACACATTGAAGAAACTTCTTTCAGCTTCACCTTAGTGTTAAGACATCTCAAGTGAGAATTGAACCCACAATCTATCGCGCTTACAGTCGCACCCTTGTGTCCCTGCGCCACTATTTTTATTTTGAAATGTGGACAATTATTAAATAGATAGTGAAACAATACGGAGGATTATTATTAAGATTAAAACAATGGAGAGGCTTACGTCCATAAATGGCATAAAAGCTGATTATAATAATAATGTAACAATACGTTTTCATATAAAATCATATTAATAACATCCACATGTTATAGTTATTACCAAGTACATTATAGAAAAAGGCCGTCGTGGTGCAGGCACGGCGGTTGCGGGTTTAATTCCTACACAAAATGAAATATTTATTATTTAAATTTACCCGCCCCGGTATTGAGGCAAAGCGTATGATTAAGGCTTGCGTGTTGAGTTTCGCTATTCATGCCTCAAAAACTCGGCGGAAAGTGAGTAACGGAGGTGACTTATGGAGAACGGAGTGTCTTAACACTGGGTTATCAGTTAAAATGAAACCGAAATACAAATATTAATAAAATCAGCTTTACGCTGTATCCCGCACACAACAGGGTAGGCAGAGGGAACCTAGTGTTAAGATACTCCGTTCCCACTTTCTGCCCAATTCTAGAGGCATTGCGCGTTGAGTGACAGAACTCAACGCCGCGCTTAACCTCGACACCACAGCGGAGAAATGGAAATATACATTTAAGTAAACATTTCATCTCCTCGAGTGGGGCCCCCACCAACAACCAGTCGGTTTTACACTTTGTGCCCCTGCGCCACAACTGGCCTCAAATACAAATATGTATTTTGTATTAAATAAAAAATATGTATTTGACAAACCTTTAATATTTAAAGTATAAAATTTAAATCTTATGTTTTCTCATCTTATACGTCAATTATAATATTTTTTCATATACATCTTGTTCCCCTCAAATTCTGGTATTAAAATTAGGCCGTTGGACGTTTTTTGCGTTCGAATTAAATTTGCATTACTTATACTATCGTCAACTGGTACATACTCTTTAAATTCATATTTATATTTGTTTTTTTGGGTTTCTTTCTTCAATAATGTTTTCACATTTTCAAGCAACGACGTTATCTTTGTAAGTCTTTGAATAGGATTTTGATTTTTATTTAAAATTAGATTATCGTTAAGCTCCATTCGTAAATTATTAATCTTACTAGTAATATTAATATCATCAGCGCTTTGATTTTCCTTTCTCACTCTTGTGTCATTATAATCATTTTTGTTATCGATGTTACTGTTATCACTTAACTTTGTTGTATTAATACTTTTTAAATCTTCAGTTTTCAATTTATTTATATTTAATACATTTTCAGGCTTATCTTCCTTATCGTCACTAAATTTTAAGCCTATAGGGTTGGCGTTGGACACGAAATCTAAATTACGCTCATCTATTACTTTACCACTACAAAGTGCAATAAGAAATATTAATGCAACAATACTAATATATATTTTGTGACGAACAGTTCGTAAATGAAGATGCATAGAGGCGAATTTCTGAACGTATGTGCAGTCAGTTACGTGAAAACTGTTAAATTAAAATTCCGATAAAATGGAGATTGTGTTGCTATTTGCTTTGCAATGAGCCGTGTAATTTTGTTTGCTCTTTGGTCTTTTTTTAAATTGTTTTTATAATTTAACGAGTTAAAAGATTTTATTGTTTTTTGGAATTTTAATTAAGCAATTAGTGCTAAAAGTTAATGGTTAACGTAAAATATAAATAAACAAAGCCATATATTGCTTGCATTCTATATTTGTTACAAGATATAAAGTACTAATAATAAACTAACTTATCTTAACTCATATTAAATATTTTAATTCAATCTTTACCTTCCTTTACTTTATTCATGATCCAAGAATCTATAAGTAAATAACCTATTTCAAAGATGACCAATTTTCTTTTGATTATGATATAATAGGTCGGGGCAAAAGTATTTTCGTATTTTGAATGTATTATTAGTAATCAAACCTCCTTGGCTGTACTGAATATAACTGGCTGGTTTTAATACCATTAAATGTGATATTCTGAAGATGCAATAAATGAAAAAAAATGTTTTTAAGCAAGCAGCAAAATGAACGTATGTGACGAAGAAATTCATATATTACGATACATTTTAAAGTTTTATTACAAAAAAGATAAAAATGTGAATAAAATTCATGCGGTTTATAGACATAATGCGGTATCAATAAGAGTAGCTCAAATGTGGTTCAAGCGTTTCAAGTCTGGAAATTTTTGTGTGAAAGATGAGGTTCGCTCTAGACACAGATAAAATCAGCGCCATCTTTGAGAAAATGAAGCAAGGACGACATATTAGTACCTACGACATTGCTGAAGAACTGGATGTTGATCATAAAACAGTTGTACGTTATTTACGAAAGTATGGATACAAGAAAAAACTCGACATTTAGGTACCACATGACCTCACTGAGAGAAATCTAATGCAACGTGTGTCCATTTGCGATTCTTTGTTGAAACGTAACATTTCCGGACCATTTCTAAAACAGTTGATTACGGGTGATGAAAAATGGGTGACTTACGATAAGAATGTGTAAAAACGATCGTAGTCGAAACACGGACAAGCCCCACAGACCGTGGCAAAGCCCGGCCTGACTCGGAACAAAATGATGCTATGTGTATGGTGGGATTGAAAAGGAATCGTCCACTATGAGCTTTTGCCACCGTGTAAAACTTTCAATTCTGACTTCTACTGTCAGCAACTGATAAAGCTATTGAGAAAAACCGGCCGAAACTGGTGAATAGGAAGGGCGGTGGTGGTGGTGTTCCACCACAACGCCAGACCGCACTCATCTATAGTCACGCAGCAAAAATTGAGAGAGTTTGGCTGGGTTGTGTTGATGCATCCTCCGTATAGCCCTGACCTTGCTTCATCACGTTTCCACCTGTTTAGGTCATTGCAGAACTCTTTACGAAGCATAAAGCTAATCTTAAAAGAACACTGTAAACACTACCCACCCGATGGCAACAAATCATCGATCATAACGGCACATATATATTATAAATAAATAAAAAAATATACCTAAAAAAATATCTTCCTTTATATGAATAATACAAAAAATCTTTTGCCCCGACCTTATATACCGCATTTTGCGTCTTTGAGAAAGATCCGAATGAATCACTTTATTATTTAGTTTTTCAATAATTTCAATTATTATTATTATCCAACATCTCTTATGTTATTATTGTACGAAAATTTCTTAAAAATATTTCATTAAAATATAAATTACTAAATCAAAAATTCTACAATACATGTAAATACAGGTGAGCACATACGAATCTAATTGTTAACACTTCATTTAACCCTTTGTCGTGCATATTGAAGTAAATGTAAAGAGAAGCCATCAAAAACATCCTGTAAAAAAACCCAAGTCTCGCAGCTCAATCTTTCTACCGTAAAAAGTTGTGAGATCCATGTAATACCAAGTCGGTTAATCTATTTAGTCTCTACTTAAAGGACGTTCTGTCTTAAGTTATTACAGTAGTTATTATCATGCCAATATTAAAAATATTTTACGTTTTAAACAAATAGATCGACTTGGACATCGCATGAAAACACAACCTATCGAAAGACATAATAGACTTCATATTCGGAAGGACTCTGGTAAGGAATTCGGTTGCTGGCCCGTCGTGCTGTGTAGTGTGATACATACTAATAATCAAATCATGCGATGTCCAAGTCGATCTATTTGTTTAAAAC
>JAATLQ010037196.1:0-49186 GCA_013421005.1 Heliconius erato x Heliconius himera | reverse complement strand
CCTTATGAAAATGAATATAATAGTCACTTTTAGCATTTCATCTAGATTGAAATTATAGTTCACTGTATAACATTCTAATAAATAATTAAGGAGATGTCACTGATTCGAAATAACCTAGCATACGACCGGCATAGTATGACCGACGCGAACGGGCAGATAACTTTGACGGTTTTGTAAATTTTCATACATTTTCGAACTACTGTTAATTTTTATGTAATTATTTGCTGTTTATAATTAACTTTTCTTTGGTTCTTCGCTTATTCGAGGAGCAGATTAGTTAGATTTTCATAAATTTCTTGGTGTGGTGTAAGTTGCGGCCCTGCGCGGCATCGGTATAATATTATTTAAGTATTAAGGAGAGAATTGTTGGTTATTCCATCTTAGTTGGATGGTTATCTATACCGTTGTTATACACTTAATAAATTGTGGTTTTAGTTTTTTGGGATTTTATTTGATATTGCTCCCAAAACTTATCATATTTAATGTAGAAAGGACTTTAGTTATTTCATATAGTGTCTACGTACGCGCGCAAGGAAAACGAGTAAATAGAATTTTCCCGGGTAAATCAGTAAAATCGATCACTGAAAGTCCAATAAAAATTAGTTCAGTTATTCTGGATATTAGCTCGGGGAAATAGAAAGACAGACAGAGACAAAATTATTAATAATGTAGCTGGTTTAGTTTAGTTTTTTTATTAATATTTTACTATGGTTACGTTTACTTATATTTTTTTCATTTAAATTAGTTAAATTTTTTCAAAAACGGTTTAAGCGGGCGAAGCCGCGTCCGGGTCCGCTAGTTATTAGATATATTTTAAAATTTAATTATTATGTGTAATGGTTCATTTAACGTTAACTAAATAAATTAAAATAATAAACTTGTTATAATTTAATCCTGTAATTACATTACTTTTACTAAATATATATGTATATTTAGGTTTCCGTTTCGCCTATCAAGCAAAAAAGGAACTTTTATAAATTCACTTTGTTGTCCGTCTGTCTGTCTGTCTGTCTGCCTGTCTGCCTGTCTGGTATACATAATTTTAATTATAAAATTTACGACAAAACAAATTAGTTTTTGGATACCTGTTTTTACTTGCAAAGAAGAGTTATTTTGGATCAGTCTATGTGTTATTCCAAGGAACGTAAAGTAAAATTTGGTTAAGAGTAAAATCAACACTATGGCTTCACTGCTGGTAAAGGAAGTACGAAAAGAAACTGGCAAGTGTAATCGCATGATAGCTAACGAATCTTTGATGAACCACTTTGCAGCGATAGTATGGCAGGCGGAATCTCTTGAGCCGAGGAAATTAATTTAACTGGAGATGTAAACCAGCTACCCTATATAGACCTTTTTGAAATGCCTGACCGCTAACCAACACAAAGCCTCATCAATTAGAACCTGTTGTACACTTACAAAAATGCCACGAACGTTGCCTACGCCCTACGAGAGATGTATACTAGTATACATTCGTCTACGAGGCCAGTATGTTTCCTTTCTATGAAAGTAATCAAAATGACACCAGTACCGGGAGATCTTAAGCACACTCTTTACATCACGTTTACACAGGAGAAGAAAAAATCTCTGATCGGCCTCAGCCTCAAGCCTCAGGGTCTGATCAGCGCGACTGTTACAGTAGAAAGCAACAAACCGGTTAGACTGCAACTGCATGATATCGTTTCGCACGCTGTCATAGCAATATCTTGGCACACTGACAGCCGCACGTACTATAGCGAAGGCAAAGATGACGCGATCAAAATATTAATTTGGAATACGACGGCAAAACGAATCATGGAATATAATTTAAATATGGCTTTGAAAGATAGGAACGCAGCGGTCACCTCTTACACCATAGCGGTCATGTTCTTATCCTAAAACAAAATCCTTCGCACCCAAACCTAAGTTGTGTTTTTTATATAAATATAATAATAACTAACTATAATAATATTCTATTATTTTATAATAGTTTATTGTATAACTTATAAGTATACTAGACACTTTGTATCCTTAAGTAATTATGTATTTAAATATACATGTATGTTATAGTGTAATTGTAGTAAATTGTAATGTAATTAAGCATACAAATGTTATTATGTATGTATTGAGGCCAGTCGCGGCGCAGGGGCACAGAGTGACTGTAAAAGCGACTGGTTGTGGGTTCGATCCCCACTCGAGGAAATAAAATATTTATTTAAATTTAAAGAATTTATTTTATAAGAAAGAGGTGTGCAGAGAGTTTTTTTAAAAATCTCTTTCGCCTCGTCTACAGTCACAACCTCTTCATGCATGCCCTGTAGGGGGTCCTCGTGCTTTTTACGTGACCCTTTCTACAGTATCTTTGATAATGAGCTTTCGAATATAATCGAGGACTCCCCCTACCTCTCTTACCGCTCACTTTATATATAAAATATATGTATATATATACCTTACCTTAATAACAAAAAAATAAGAGATAATATTTAGAAATATACACTTTTTTTTATAATCTTATCAACAAAAAATCTCTACGTTTTAAAATTTTACTTTAATTTTTTTGGTTATTTATTTATTTAAAATAAAATTGTGTAGTATATTTTATAAGAATTCTATAATTATAACGTAGGTCAACATCGCCAACGGCCACGATGTGAACTGAATATATTTGCAAGTAGTTTCTCGTAAAAGAATATTATAAACAGGTTTCATTTTAGCATTGGTCTATTGAATATAATATATGTTTTTTTTAGTTTACATTTGCAAGCTATATATTTTTGAGGCTATCGCATCGTGGTGCAGCTGTGACTGTACATGATGGTTGTGGGTTATTTTCATTTGATCGTTCTGGTAGCAAGACAAAGCGCGGCGTTGATTTCCGCCACTGACTATTTAAGTTCTGAAAATTGAGCGGTGAGTGGGGAACGGAGCGTCTTGACACTGGGATCCTTCTTCTTCCCCTGCTATATCCTGGATATAATGTGAAGCTAAACACGTATAATTTTCGCTTGCTTCGTTTTCTTATAACAAACTAACTTTTAGCTACAGTATTGTATGTCGCAAAAAAACATAATGGTTAAGTATATGCAATTATTTCCTTATACTCGAGGCCGGTCGTGGCGCAGCGGCACGAGGTGTGACTGCAAAACTGACTGGTTGTGGGTTCGATCCCCACTCGAGGAGATGAAATATTTACTTAAATTTATATTTACATTTCTTCACTCTGGTGTCGAGGTTAAGCGCGGCGTTGAGTTCTGCCACTCAACACGCAATGCCTCCAGAATTCGGCAGAAAGTGGGGAACGGAGTGTCTTAACACTAGGTTCCCTCTGCCTACGCTGCTGTGTGCGGGATACAGCGTGAAGCTAATTTAATTTTTTTTATTTAATTTCTTTATAATATAGGATTTAATATTGGCGTCAGATTGATAATACAAAATACATAAAGATTTACAAAAAATATTTAATTACAGTCATTCTAGCCATCCAGAATGACTGTAATTAAATGTTTTTTTTTCTGTTTTTTGACATTGGGACCTCAGAACTAGTTTCGATATTTTTTTCGTTTGATATAATACTACTATTTTTTATTTGTAATTGACAATTAATACTCAAGTTCTTAAAATTTTTTTGTTTGTTTAAATAATTTTGTCTTTTGATTAAAATATATAGTATTTGTATACTATATATTTTTAATTAAAAGCCGACAATAAACGCGTTACATCCATTTTTTTAATAAAATATAAACCAATGTTCTTAGATTAATAAGATGAATAATTTTCTTTATGAATGGTTATTTGTGTTAAAGTTACCCATTTGATGGGGGTAACTTTGACAGACTACAAAATTCAGATTTTCTTCTATACTGATGTTTTAAAAGTATTATGAGAGTACCAATAAAACAAAAACACGCCTACAATGGGCTTTAAATTTTATGATATAGTAAATAAAATATCGCTTGTATATGTCAAGGTTAAAACAGATTGACTTTATTTATTAAAATAAACGTGATTTGTTAAGCAATTGTTTTTTCTTTTTACCACCCAAATTTTTGATATTGTGTGTTGAATAGCGGAACTCAACGCCGCGTTTTGTCTTGCCAAAGCAGAAAAATCTAAATAGCTCATACATATGGATATCTATTCCGGATGTCGGATTAAATACAATTGTTTTCATAATCTGAACATCCACTAAGAAGGGATTTTCAAAAATGTTGACCCTAAAGGGATATAATAGGGGTTGAAAGTTTGTATGGATTTTTATACAATTTGACATTCAGATAAGCTGCGCGCGCCCACCAGTTCATAATAAATCTATGTGATTAATCACTTAATTGACACTCGCTAATAAATATGTAGAAGTGAATTATAAACAAAATAAAAATTCCGACTGTATAAAGTAAATATAATATAATCTAGTAACACTCACGCCATCAAAACACATTCAACGACGTATCATTTATCAAAGTCGGTTCACTGGTTTAATAGTTACAAGGAACAAAGAAGCGGATATATATACATACACGCTAAAAACATAACTCTCTTTTTGGGCTTCTCTGCAGTCGGATAATAATTAATCAAATACCTCCCATATTTAGCAGGGTAGGCAAGGAGGTTCTTCTGTTAATAACCTTCGTTCTTCACTCTTAGCTATTAGTTTATTATTAGTTTATTTTTTTACCATTTTTTAGGAATGAATCGTAGTGTTTGGTTTATTGCCCGTCTGTCAAGATGATATTAAAAAAATACGACCGTTTATGCTTAATTTTTGTCGCACTTTGTGTATAAAAAATTCGTGTAATTAAAGTCTTTGGGGATTCGTGTAACCAAAATCTAAAAGGATTTCCTAAAAGGATAAATTTTGTAAATAGTCAAAATTTACAGAATAATTCGGAAAATAAAATTTTATAGGTACATATATCATAGAAAAAACATGTTTATAAATCATGTTTAAGTTCATCTAGATTCTACTAGAATCATGAAATTTGTATGGAACCCTTGAAATGTAAGTCCGATTCGCACTTGACAGAGTTTTTTGTATGTCAATCTTATTGTTAACTGTGAATTATTGCTTTTGAATTTTGTATTGTCAATTTTGAATCATTCCTTTTATATACGCACCAGGACAGCTAACTTAAATAATTATAAAGATAACTAAAAGACAAGAAACTATAAGGTATAATAAAGCGCGGCTGTAAGTTCCGCCACTCAGCATGCAGTGCAGCCACGCCGCACTGTTGCCTCGACATCAGAAAGGAAAAAAGGAAAACATAAATTTAAATAAATATTTCATTTCACAAGTGGGGATCGAACCCGTAATTAGTTGCGTTTACAGTCCCACACATGTGCCCCTGCCAGACGATTGACTTCAAAATAGGCTCAAAATGGCCAGAAATATATCAATTCTATAATTTTTTATTATTATTTATTTTAGTTTACATTTTAAATTATTTTTTTGTAGTACATATTATATATCATAGCTATTTTAACTTTACTGATTACCTTTGTCTAGTCAAACTTAAATAATTACATGAATAATAATAAAATAATACTAGCTTATATTAAAAATATTTTTCTTAAACAGAAAATAGAAAAAAAATGAGAATACGTAGCTGCTTTGGAGTAACAATGACGTATTTGAACACTCATGGTATATAAAGTTTTTTTGCATATATTGACAAATTGTATAAAGAATTTACTTCCTTGTTGTGGGTTCGTTTCTCAGTCAAGGAAGTGAATTATTTAATATTTTCATTTTGTGACTCAGGTGAAAACATTTACACCTTCGTAAGCACTTTTAAATCGAAATTAACATAAAATTAAATTCTCTGTCTGCACCTGGTCTTCCGGCACATATCACAGTGAAAGTTGGCGTGCCTATATTAATATTAAGAAATTTAAGCCCACCAAAGATTTGCACACGTTTAAAAGTTACATCGCTCCAAAGGAACGTGATAGAAGCAAAAATATCGACGGGATGTGGTGCAGGAAACAGTGTTTTCATTCCGCGAATACCGCTTATCTCAAATAATCATCCGTTTCTATTTAAATCTGTGCAATTCCCAATCGCGAGGACTGCTAGTAATTAAATGTATTTAATTTAATGTTCTTATATAAAGAAAAAAATATGTTTATCAAATAAACCAAAATATATTTGTATAGATTTAAAGCATTATATTTTATATTAATTAATATAATAGCTGTACTAGTTGTTTGTATGTCCCTAAAGTTTGACTATCCATATACCAGCATTCAAGATATGAGAGCCAATAATGAACTACTCAGAATGTTCAAGGCCGTGGAAGGTGGGGTAGGTTACGTTTAAATGCAATCCTTGTCAATTAGGCCAAGATAATGCCAATGGGAAGAAGAATATACTGGTTAATTTTCTCTCGGAATAAATTCCACTGCCAGTGGTTCTCCCGGAAGGCATAGAACTGCTGAAGTATCTATTTTAATATCGTTAGGCTTAGGAGCATTTGGTCCTGGGAGTACCTTGTAGTTCAGCATGAGAGAGGATAATGCAAATCTCGATGTCATTAAACCAAATCTCTTTCCTGTAAACATTGTAAAACAAATATATTAGAGAGTTGAGGTTGAATATAATCGCGATAGTCGTGGGATTGATCCCCACTCGAAGGAATCATTAAATATATTTTAATTATTTTCACTTTTCCCTTCTGATAGACATTATATCACAATATTGCCAAACCAATCTTACCAATACAAAACCGAGGACCTTCTCCAAAAGGCAAATACGAATAAGGTTCAATATCCTTTTCGTTTTCAGGCAAAAATCTATCAGGATCAAATCTATCGGGATCCGGAAAGTATTCAGAATCGAAATGCATGCCATTCACGTTGATGTATACTACAGTGCCAGCTTCGATAGTGAGAGAGTCATCTATGCGGTAGTCGGTGGCGGCGATGCGATCCAGCCAACCCATAGGTGCATATTTACGTAGAGCCTCTGCAAAAAATATGATATTTATGAAGATTACATAATATAATAAGCAAATAAAATGTACAAATCATTTTAATTGTTTCATGTTATATCCCGCACAGCAGGGTCGGCAGAGGAAACCGTAGTGGTCACTTCGTTTTCCTTAAGACATTTCGGTTTCTTACTTTGCTTTGAGTTCTAGAAACGTTGTTGAGTGCCGGAACTCAATGCATCGCTTTGCCTCGTTACCAGAGTGAGAGAAATGAAGGGCAGGTGACGACTAGAACAATAATAAAATATTAATTAAAACGCAATACCTTTCAGTACACAATTCAAATACTTCAGCTCCGCTAGTGTCTGAGCCTCGAACACATCGCTGCCATTTTCTGCTTTAGCTTTGATTAGTTCTTCATACAATTTCTCCTAAAAGAGAACGTATTACAAAAACTAAGTTTATTTAAAATATTATTCGAACGATTAGTGACAATAGGTATATCATTTTGAAAGTTAAGTATTTAATAATATTTTATACGTATAACACCGTTATATACTACCTGTATATCAGGACGATGTGCGATTTCACAAATAGTAAACGTCAAGAGTGTTGCAGACGTTTCATATCCGCCCAACAAAAAGACAGCCGCTTGAGCGATGAGGAAATCATCCGAATACGCTAAATGTTAACAAAAAATAGAAGTTAAATGAGAGATTCTAATTAAAAAATAACTAGTAAAAAAAATCAAACAAGCAAATGAGAATTTCGACCGAATCGAACGCCAGCTACTAACTATCTACATTATTTGCCTTAAGCGTTTGGACTGGATAGTCTTTCTATCCCATATCCCAATCTTCATATCTTAAAGGTTAAGGTAAGCACGGCAGGTTGTGTTCCCACTCGAGGAAAGGAAATATTTAATATGTTTATATGTCTTTTCATTGCGTATTAAGTGGCAGAAATCAACGTCGCGCTTTATCTCAACACCAGAGCGAAATTTTTTTTTCAAGTGAGAATCTAAAATCTGTCGCGTTTACATTCACACACTTGTGCCACTGCGCCTTGAATGACCACATTTCCTCGCTCTGATCTCAAAAATTCGGCAGAGAGTAAGGAAGTGTCTTAATTGGAACGGAATATCTTAAGACTAGGTTTGTTCTCTCTGCCTACCCTTCTATGTGCAGGATATAGCATGAAGCTAAAAACATCATTTTCACAAAACATCATTTTAACAGCATTATCAATTTAAATTAAATTAAATTAAATTAGCTTCACGCTGTATCTCGCAAACAGCAGGGTAGGCAAAGGGAACCTAGTGTTAAGACACTCCGTTCCCCACTTTCTGCCGTATTCTGGAGGCATTGCGTGTTGAGTGGCAGAACTCAACGCCGCGCTTAACCTCAACACCAGAGCGAAGAAATGGAAATATAAATTTAAGTAAATATTTCATCTCCTCGAGTGGGGATCGAACCCACAACCAGTCGGTTTTGCAGTCACACCTCGTGCCGCTGCGCCACGACCGGCCTCTCAATCAATTTAAATAGTCTTAGATATTTAATTTGTACTTAAAAATATTATTTGTTTTAAAATTTAACCATCTCCAGCAAGTTCACTGTCCTTTTTAACTTTTAGTAGGAGATCTAGTAGGTCTTGACTTTGGTTTCCGTTTGCAGCGTTCTTTTTAGCTACAATGGTATGATATATATTTCTGAAATACTCTTCAGAAGATGTTGGATAGAATTTAAATCTAGAACAAAAAAGTGTATTGCACTTGATTATTTTTTATAGCATTATGTCCTATTTTTATATTTAGATAACTTTTAAATGATACCTATGATAACTATTTTAAAATTATTAAAATAACGCACTAAGTCGTCTAACCAGACCGCAGAAATTAAATTATCAGAAGAAACCACTAAGTAATCAATTGATGCTAATAGTAGAAATGATTCTACTAGTGTCGCTATCAAAGTAGATTCCAAAAACGAATTGGTGATAATTCTAAACAGGCAGAGATCAATTAGCATAGTTAGAGTGATTTGGCAGTTATGTCTTTTGCTCATACTTCTACACTTTACAAATTAATTCTAAACCTATTCCTGGTCAATTATCAGCGGTAAGTTACTTGTTTACTCTAAAATTATGATTTTAAAAATAAATAACACAAAAGCTACCTAAAAAAGTTCACCAAATCTGGAAAGAAGAAGATGCTGCACATAGACAATCCTCGAAAAAGACTGTACTTCGAGAACTCATTAGTTACATCTCTTAGCGCTCCTTTGCCAGTTAAAGTTGCATTGCTCTCTACTCCAAAAGCAGATGTTCCAATTACATCTGTTGTGTAGTCAACCAGCATGGTCTGTAAAAAAATATGTTTTTAGCTTCACGCTGTATCTCACATATGTTAGTGTATGCAGAGAGTTCTACTATTAAGTACACCTATCAAAAATGGATTTTATGCTCCCAACATTTAACGATTTTCGAGTCAATTTTATAAATTAAGAAACAACATTTATTTCGTAAACTTAAGAGAAGTTAAGTTCGTTCTTCGCTTTCCGGTCTATTTTCGAGACAATACTCATCGAGTGACAGATCTTAACGCCGCAAATCTTTGTTTACTAAGGGGGGTATGAGAATGACTTAAATATAAAGCGCTTACAAGCGTCTGACACTGCCCCTCTTCCTCAAATAAATAAAACACATTACTTAACACCGTTGTTTGTCTAAGTATAAAATGTTATCTATAATATCTTATTGATTTATTTTCATTAACCTTAAGATCTGCTGTTTTGTATCCTTCATTGCTAATCCTTTCTACCAATTGCTTAGATTTCAAGCGCATATACTCTTGTAAGCATCTTAGCTTTGCTGCTGTGAAAAGTGTGCTCAACTTTCGCCTAATGGGCGTCCATATTGGGTCCTGTAAATAGAATGATATATTTTATTAAAAACCTTCAGGTCTAGAAAGACAAAGTCTGACCGACACGGTGGTTGCAGGTTCAATCCCCATTTGTGGGAATAATTATTATGTTCAAATTATTTTCATTCAATTGATTTCACTCATTCTGCCATACGAAACGTAGTATTGAGTTACGCCACTCAACATGCGAAGTTTTGGATCTGGGCAGAAGTGAAGTAAAGAACGGTGTGTCTTGACATTAAGTTCTCTATGCGGAAAAAGTTTCGAAGCTGAGAAAAGAAAATATGGAAATTATGGGAATTAAACAATATTTAGAAAATAAGGCGAACAATTGGAATGGATTCTTAATATTAAATTTCCACTTAAAATACCTTAAAATTTTCTTTAACAATATACCTTCAAGTATTTTAATAATACTCTTCCCAATACTTACATTAACGGTGAACAAATTGAGTCCTCCAAGGGGATCAGTTTCGCCAGAACTCAAAAAGCGATCTCTGAAATTCCCGAAATCCTTTACCAAAATATTTTTGGCAATATCTGGTGATGTTATAAGAAGACCTGGTCTCCAAAACAACCATATGCCCATATAGGGTGACTTGCAGATGTCTCTCATACGGCGCATCCATTTGTTCTGTAATAAGGAATAATACACGTATGTATTTCTCATACATAAATTTTTATGTTTGTTGTTCTGGTAGACAAATAAAAAAAAAATTGATACAAATTATAGAAAGTGGTAAGTGGTAAGCGGATAGTTCTAACACTTGTTTAGTCCTGCCTACCCTGATGCAAAAAAAATTTTGTTTTTTGTTTGGTTGAATTTTTGATATATTTAGAAAATAATTTGTTATAGAAATAAAATATGGAGATAATTGAATATCGAACGCTTCCTAAAACGTTCATCTTTTTTATTTTGATCGCAGGGAAACAGCGTCTGACAGTATATGTGAAGGTCGTGCATTCAATACCCCCTCGGGGAATTAATTATTTACATTTTATCGCTCTGGTAAGAAAACAAAACGGGGTGTTAAGCTCCGCCTCTTAGCACGCAAAGTTTCAAAAATTAAATAAAATGGTAACCAAGTGTATTAACACTACGCCTACCATCGTAAATGAGGGATGACGTATGAACTTAAAAAAAGAATTGTGTTCTTCTGGAGCCTGTACCAAGCCCAAGTTTTGAATGTTCAATGCACTTTTTTAACAAGACATGGTAAATTAAATTTTAGTTGTATATTTAAATTGAAAATCGTCACCGTAGTGAACAATGAGATACGTTGCGTGAAAGCAAAATATTTATGTTTTACATATACCTATATGACATCATAATTTTCGATTATAATAATGATAAAGGGAATCGATGTATAATAATACATAGTTAAAAAAAACTATAGAATACATTTTTTTATACCAAGTTCAACAAGTTCTGAAGAATGGCTCGGGGCTGTAAATTATATAAGCCTAAATTCCTCTAGTTTATCAGTAATATTATTATCGTATTGTCACCTAAGCTATGTATAATTGACAAGTTTCGTGATGAAACTATTATTATAAGTGAGTTAAATTCAGTTTCTTATTTAGTTTACTGCTTAGCTAAATATTTACAATGTCTTTAATTTGAATAGAAAGCAATAAACGGAGTATCTAAACACTAGGTCCTCTCTGCCTACCCTGCTGTGTTAGCAAATGCGTGAAATTGCAAAAAAAATAACATAATATAATTTCAATTTAAAACTAGGACATAATTATATTTCATGCAGCCAGCATAGCGTAGACAGATAATCACATTTTTTGCTTCCCATTGTATCCCCGATATAGTAGGGTCACCATTTTTCGTCCAATTCTCGAGATGAGTACTGAGTAGTGGAACTCAACGCCGCGGTTTGTCTTGTAACCAGAGCCCGCAAATTATATAAACTCATTTCCCCTAGCGGGAATCGAACGGTCACACATTTGATGGACCACGACGGCCTCTTGGTGAAATTATTTTAATTTTATCTTTTTGTATTCAATAAAAAAACTATGACGCCAAAGACGCCAAAAAAAATTTAAAAATCCTAGTTTTCAGTTTAAAGTGGAAAATGCAAAGCGAAGTGTTTTAACACATATGAAAACGAAATATAAAACTTACCGGATTTTCTCTCATCAAAAACGTAAGGCTACCAAAGATAGGATGAGGTGGCAGATGTGGAACATTTCGCTCAGACCAATAATATTTTACACGCCTCCACTTTAAGTAAATCCATGTCAGAGAACAAGAAACTACTGCACTCAATAACAGCAATAGCAGCATTTTACACTGAAAAGGGGTTTTCCTTTATTATATTTACATCCACGCAAACAAAGTCGCAGGCCATAGCTAGTGTGGCAGTATATTGTATATAGTCTGATTTTATGACTTTTCTAATCTATTCAGTAGTTCATTATATATTATATCTCACAAACTTTTACATTTATAATATTAATAGGATTAATAGATTTACCCTAAACAGTAAATAAACTCAAAATAAATCGGGTTCAATTAAGTGTTCCAATGTGCCAATATCGTCTTATAAGAGATTGGGGAACTGAGTATCTTAAATCTTGGTTCCCTCTGTACCCTTCTTTATGCGGCATATAGCATGAAGCTTCCAATATAACAACAAACATTATTTTATACTATATTTTTTTCACGGCATCGTCTGCGTGATGTTTATAAAGTCATTTTAAATTTATTTTCGGTCTACGGTTAAGAAAAAAATTTAAAAAAATGCGCTTTTTTACATCAAGTCATAAAAGTGCTATAGAATGTGCTCGAGGCTATAAATTATATAAGCCTAAATTCGAATGGTTGGAACAAGTGATCTTTGAAGTGGAATTTGAATTTGAAAATTACAAGTCAAGGTCAAGCTCAGTTTCTTAGAATTTATAGAAAGTCGGCCCAATAAAATCGTGTCATATTTTTAAAGTTTTTAGAAACCATATTATTAAGTAAAGTAAACAATGTAGATAGATATCCTGGTTTACTCTTTGACAAATCACTTTTTAACTTTATTTTACAGAACTACTTAAATTTTATTTTAATATTATTATGCGCTTAGTTATTGCCCATAACTTATTCTGTATAGACTAATATGTCTAAATTCCATTTGAGTAGAGTTCCACCACTTAATAGGTCACTTAAAATTGCCAGAATTGAAGAATGTGGTGTCATAACATTAGGTAGTCTCTGCTAGCCACCAGTCTGTTATATATGATGTTTGTGTCCATATATATAAAAATACAAAATTCTTAAAAATACTAGCATTGTAGTCACCATTCAAAATATATTAAAACAATTTATGGTTTTGAGCGTTACTACACTACAGACAGACAAACACATTAACATGTTAAAGTAATTATAGCAATCTATATAAAATGTTCATAATCATAAGTAGTTAAATATTTTAGCTAATGATAGCCTCAATTGGGTGATTAGTAATTATTATTGTTGATGTAAATGTTTCTTTTTTTAATTAGTTTTACTTAAGAATTAGGTCATGGATGTTAATATTTAAATAAAATAAATAAATCCAGAATTCGGCAGAAAGTGGGGAACGGAGTGTCTTTACACTAGGTTCCCTCTGCCTACCCTGCTGTGTGCGGGATACAGCGTGAAGCTGATGTTCATATTAAACGCAATAAATGACAACATTCATTAAAGCTATATTAAAGTAAAATAATAAATCTACATTTATACAGGGTATAATGCGATCTACGGATCAACGGTGGTCTATGGATTGGGGATAGGGGGCTAAGAAAATATTTGAGAATTTGGAATTTTCTTTACTTATAAATCAGCTGTCAAGATCGGTCTTGAGATGTCGTTTTCATTTATAGATATAATTTATAAATGAAATCGCCATTTAAAGATCGATTTTAGAGTTTAGAACGTTTTTAAATTTGTTTCTCAGAGATTGTACCTCGAATATTTCAAGGAAATGGGAAAACCACATTTTAAGTTATATAATCAACGCAAGCAATATTGCCAGCTACTGCCCGTTGGAAATAGAGGTTGAAATCTGACCTTTTAAAAAAAAGGAATCTTTATAAGATCACATTGTTGTTTGTCAAGAGTCTTTATCTCAGAAACGCTTGGAGATATCGACTTGAAATTTAAGCCATATATTCATATCTTCGGTTCCATGATTTCCTAAAAAAAAATATTTATACATTTACTTAAAAAAATATATGGCGTTTTATATCGCAAAAAACGCGTATTTCGACACTGTCGAGGGAATCAAAATTCATAGGGTACTTCCGGTTGACACAGAATTATGAATTTTGGTACCTGGCATCTACAGGTATGTTATATTATCGAGTTTTAGTTATTTGAATAAACTTCTGATGGCAAATATTTTATTAAAGCGATGCCTTCTAATGGCATAAATTAAATTCTTAACACTGTTACCTCTGAATCTCTAAAAGATTTTGGGTTCTTTACGTTTCTTTACTTCACAACTATAAACGATTCTAACCACAAGACGCCGAGGCATTATTGATTGAGCTAGAATAAGGGGTCTGTTTGCAGGTTGGCGCAACTACACAAGGTGTCCAAACTTGGAGTCGAATTATCGCATAAGAAGCTGGAAGCTTCAAGATCCACCGGTTAGAGAGGAATATCAAGAAAGAGTTTCCAAGAAGCTAGACAGCAGTGAATCTGGAAATGAAAATATTGAAGTATGCTGGCAGAACCTTAAAAGTTCTGATTTTTGAAAGAGATGAAGAAAGGACGGAATGCAAGATCAGTGTAAATAGTAAGATATTAGAACAAGTGAATGAAGTGGTATACTTGGGAAGTATGTTCAGTAGAGATGGAAGATACGAGATGGATATGGAAAGGCGTATTGCTACCGGTAACAAGGTTAACGGAGCCTTAGCTGCATTGATGAGACGGCGAAACGTCAGCACAGCTGCGCGTTTGGCCGTACACAATGCAGTTTTGGTACCGACTCTGTTATACGGCAGCGAAACGTGGGTATTACAGAAGAAGAATGAAAGAAAGATGAATGCTGTGGAGATGCGATCTCTTTGTAGGATATGCGTAGTCAGCTTAGCTGATCGAATCCGCAATGAAGAGGTACACAGAATGGCAGGTACTAGCGAGGATGTCACGGTGAGAATGAAGAAGAACGTGCTCAGCTGGTTTGGGCACGTCGAACGAATGAGTGATGAAAGAATGGCAAAAAAGATTTATGATGGAAAAAAGAGCGGTAAAAGAGGTAGGGGGAGACCTCGGTTGACCTTCGAAAACACAGTATCAAAGATACTGGAGGAAGGTCACGTAAAAAGTATGAGGACCCCCCGAAGGGCATGTATGAAGAGGTTGATGACAGTGGACGAGGCGAAAGAGGTATGTAGAGACCGTAGCGTTTGGCGCTCCGTTCTCTCTGACTACCCCGCAAGGGATAAAGCAAGAAGCTAAGTAAGTAAGTAAGTAAGTAATATTTTCAAAGGTGTTTGGGATATCAGTTACAATACTATGCATACTAGGACTTACAACTACCTTTATCTTTACATATTATTATTAACATTGGCGTTTAGACCCTTTTGCATGATTCAAAAAAATATATATAAATGGCGGCATTTTGGGTTAAGTAAGAAAATACTTGTATAATCATGCAATTAATATAAAGAGATGCAGAAAAAATCAATGCATATATTATAAATTTGGTCTATGTCGGCCTAACAGTTTTCACAAAAAGTTTTTTTTCAAAAAACTCAAACTTTAAACGGCTCTGGTGTAAAGTTCAAAAAATAGCGTTTTGACCAAATAGTCTTTCAAACCTCGAAATAGTCTTATAACCATCAAAGATATATTTTTATTTTAAGTGCCTCAAAAACTGATTTTAAAACATACACATAATGATATTAAATATTTATCCTTTTTGCAATATAGTCTAAATATTTAAATAATATTTTAGTAATCTCATTCAGCTATAAATTATTATACCAGTAAAAATAAAATCAGCTTCACGCTGTATCCCGCACACAGCAGGGTAGGCAGAGGGAACCTAGTGTCATAAGACACCCCGTTCCCCACTTTCTGCCGAATTTCTGAGGCATTGCGTGTTGAGTGGCAGAACTCAACGCCGCGCTTAACCTCGACACCAGAGCGAAGAAATGGAAATATAAATTTAAGTAAATATTTCATCTCCTCGAGTGGGGATCGAACCCACAACCAGTCGGTTTTACAGTCACACTTTGTGCCACTGCGCCACGACAGGCCCCAAAAAATATTATACCAGTGTTGATACAAATTTATCGACACTGGTACTGACGTCTTAAGTCGTTGTTTGTGTAAGAAGACTCTTAAAGGGGCACTATTTTTCTGAGATTTTTTAATTCTTTTACCTTTTTTCTCTTTTTACCAAGCTAAGTTCGCAAAAAACTAAAGAGTGCCTAAATATGAAACGCTAATATAAACAAAAAGATGGAAAAATATATGGAAATAGATAATTCAACAGAGTGAATATTTCATTTGAAACTTTAAAAAATGTTCAAAGCTTCAAATCTTCATAGAATGTAAAACAGGCAAAAGAAAGGACGTATGTTAGCACGTGCTCTCGTCGAATGTCAAAAAATTGTAGTGGACGTGACAGAACGGTTCGTCGCTTAAGAGAATTCGTAGAGGTTTTCTATGGGTTATCCGTTGGTTTTAGGTTAAATATGTTTTGAGTTTTGAGGTGTAAGAAGAGATAACCTAGAGGTAAGTCTCTCTGTTTTTCATATATTTACATATTTATTACTTCATAAAATTTTAAATGTCAGCTGTTAATAAACAAAAAAATATAATGATTGAGATTTAATTATTAGATTAATGTTTTGTTGAAAATAGTTGCTGTAGGTATATTTTTTATTTGAAGTATGCAAAAAAAACTAGAAATACAAGCTTCCGTTGTGAGATTTTGGCAGTAAAAAGAAAAAAAATAACAGAGTGGGACTCAGTTCAAAAATATTGCAAAGGAAGAAATAAAAAATATGAACTCAACGTTCATTAGTGCATCAGTAAAACCAACATATTAGGGCCGTTATGGCCCAGGGGCACAAGGGTGAGACTGTAACGCGACTGTTGTGGGTTTGATTTCTACTAGAGGTAATAATTATTATTTATTAACATTTTTAATACTTCGTTTTAGCACCAAAGCACGCCCGGCGTTAAAATTAACTTGCAAAGCCTCAAAAAATTTGGTGGATGTGGGGAACGGAGTATCATAACAAAATTTAAATCCTAAAAATATATTATAGAGGTAGAATTGAAGCTACTACCATCGAAAACAATCAACTAGGAGTTAATAATAATTAATATGAAAGCTTTATACATTCTAACACAAGAACTAAAGCATTATTAATAGACAAAGTAAACTAAACTAACGATGTTATGATCACTTCAGAGCTTAATAATTTTGATGTTTATCGATTTAACCGAATTTTCACTAAAGTTATTATGTTGTTTGAAAATTTATTAGAAATTTCAATATATTATTATTTTAATTGTAACTAAAATTCTAAATTAATATTAGAGTTTGGTGCCTCGTAGTATAGTTGTTAGTGTCACTGGCTATGACTATTGAGGCTGATGTCATGAATACGATTATCAATTAGAGTATTTATTTGATACGTATCTGTTTTAAACCTTATTATAACTAACCAGAGTCACTAAATTGATCTTCTGTAACTAATTGCTGTTTACTAAATACTGTATATACATTTTTTTGATAATTTAATTCCGTAAGCAAATTTATGACTTTTCCCGCATAGCAGGGTAATTAAATCGGCAGATGTTAAGAAATTCGGTTACCACAGTTTTCCCAATTTTCGAGACATTCCGCGTTGAGTAGCGGAATTCAACGCGAAGCTAAACGCTGCTATGATGGCCTTATTTACGTATCAATTTGTGCAAAATTTGGTATACAATGGCTCCAATTCTTTAAAACCAGACACGTCAACCACACCAGAAAATATTAAACTGTGTAGATATAATCTACTCAGCTTAACCTTTTTTTCAAAAAGTAATTTTCTTTTCTTGTACCAAGATTGCAATTAATTCTACCACAATTTTTAAGATTCTTGTTTTTTTACCAAATATGTTTCATTATTCATATGTCATTTCAAACTGTGCAAATAAGTTTTTATGGTATATTCAATCGGCTTACCCTTGATACTACATGCGCAAGAATATAAAACTTAAATTGGTAAAAATAAATAAATCAAATTAAACAGCTTCACGCTGTATCCCGCACACTGCAATGTAGGCAGGGGGAACCTAGTGTTAAGACACTCCGTTCCCCACTTACTGTCGAATTCTGGAGGCATTCCGTGTTGAGTGGCAGACCTCAGCGCCGCGCTTGTCCTCGACACCAGAGCGAAGAAACGGAAATATAAATTTAAGTAAATATTCCATCTCCTCGAGTGGGGATCGAACCCACAACCGGTGTAACAGTCACTAATTATATATATCTTAAATAAGTTATTTGGTTAAATTGTACTCCTAATAAATCTCTCTTTAGTTCTCGTCCACAACAATTCATCCAAAAACACAATTAATATTAAAATAAAAATTAATTGAAACAAATGAAACGCGAACAAAGTTCTTACTTAACTTTAATAAGGCTAATTAGAGCGTAAATTTTGAGCCGATAGACTTACCAGTCTTTTATCCTGTACGTCCAAGCGTGAGGATTGCTTTGAGAATATTTGAAATTAGTGGAAGTTCATTATGTTTTTTTTAATATATTTTTATATTGTAATGACCAATTTCGATAAAGAAGGTTATCAATTTGACATGTATTTATATAAGAATATTTTAAGCATGGTCGTCCATATAGGCTTCCGAATACGTACTAAATTTCGTAGGTACATGTATGTTTGTATGTTTTTTATCTTTAAATATCTTTGAAACTTAAAGTTATATTAAGACTATCCTTTTTGATGTGAATGATGAATTTAGCGAACAGTCGAAATTTCATTAAAATCAGTTGAGTAGTTTTTGAGATAGGTATCCAAGTTATTCTGGTGGGTTTATTAAATTAAGCTTATTATTCTTTTACTTGATAACGAAAATATGAAAGTAACCTAAAATATCAAATATAGTATTTATGAAAGTGTGTGTGTGTGTGCGAGTGGCGCGGTTTGACAGAATTTGAATAAAAGCGCGGAGGCTTGTGAGTTTGATTTCTTGTGGAAAAATAAATTATTTTTATTTTCCCGTTCTAACAAAGGCAAACTGCGGTGTTAAGTTTTAACACTCGATGTAATGTCTCAAATCCGGATAGAAAAATGAGAGCATAGTATTTTGGTCTTGATCACTAGGTTCTCACTGCCTACTCTGCTATATGCGGGGAAATAATGACGAACTCCACATAATAGATGACTATCCTCTTAAAATTATGCTTCAATAAATTTTTTTTATAAAATCAGAATGTCTCACTCACATAGGAAATTAATTTCTTCAATTCAGTTAGTTAGGAGATATGTGTAAATAGCTTGTTACGTGTCTCATTTTTAACAGACTTCCATATGGAGGAGATCAATTCGAGTGGACTGGATTTTTTTTATGTTTGTTACCTATCTATTTTGACGATTCTTTTTTTTTGAAAGTTGGTGCTACTCGTTTGGTCCAATTTTTGGATCTAAATTGGATTCCAATTTGGTCCATTTTTGACAATGTTATCCATGAGAAAATCACATAAGTCCTAAAATTGCATTAAGTATGAGCGCGACAAATGGACGAGTAATTCAATATCTCGCTGACTGATTTCGAAGGATTATTTTTATTGGAAAGGATAAACTTTGAGGGTAGTTTAATGATTTATATAATGGTCTAAGCCTCAATGTGAATAAGACAAAGGTTCTGATTTTTGGAAGAGATGAAGAAAAGACGGAATGCAAGATCAGTGTAAATGGTAAGATATTAGAACAAGTGAATGAAGTGGTATACTTGAGACGGCGAAACGTCAGCACAGCTGCGCGTTTGGCCGTACACAATGTAGGTTTGGTACCGACTCTGTTATACGGTACCGAAACGTGGGTATTACAGAAGAAGAATGAAAGAAAGATGAATGCTGTGGAGATGCGATCTCTTCGTAGGATATGCGGAGTCAGCTTAGCTGATTGAATCCGCAATGAAGAGGCACAACGTGCTCAGCTGATTTGGGCACGTCGAACGAATGAGCGATGAAAGAATGGCAAAAAAGATTTATGATGGAAAAGTGAGCGGTAAGAGATGTAGGGGGAGACCTCGGTTGACCTTCGAAAACACAGTATCAAAGATACTGGAGGAAGGTCACGTAAAAAGCATGAGGACCCCCCGAGGGAAATGTATGAAGAGGTTGATGATAGTGGACGAGGCGAAAGAGGTATGTAGAGATCGTAGCGTTTGGCGCTCCGTTCTCTCTGACTACCCCGCAAGGGATAAAGCGTGAAGCTAAGTTAAGTTAAGTTAAGTTTTAATGATTTTGATTATGCGGTCCAGTGGAGGTTCATTAGAATGTTACTTTTATTTGAAGTAATTTTTTTGGAAGATTACAGACCGATACACAAAAAAGATAAACAATTTAAACTTTGTTTCACAATTATTTATATTTGAACATACTACCTATAAAAATAACATTACTTTAAAAAGTAGTATTATTACTTTAAAACGCTTACCCTATTTCCTGCCTTATATTATAAAAATAAAGTAACAAATTCCAAATACATGATAACCAAATATAGACAAACGTGACGGCGGTTAGTAAGCCACCATAAACATTTTACTGCCTACAGTTCAGAATTTATGTTGGAAAATAAAATATGAGATTTATTAAAAGGGCACGTTGAGAGCTACACTTTCTTGCGACGATTCAGTTTTTACATTTATAAAATTTAAATAAAAATATAATATTTTATATAATTTGGGGTCATCGCTTATCAGTGGGATGTTTTCTGAGTATGAACGATGGTTGTGGGTTTGATCTTTACTCGGGAGAATGATTATTATACTTATTTAGAGAACCTGGTCGGTTTCCAGGAGGCGCGTGTTCGAGTCCCGCTACGTTCAAATTTTTATACGTTTTCTAAATAAGTATTTTTCTTTCCTAAGTGTGGAATAACACTTTAAAAATGTTAAGAATGATTATTACTCAAATATGGTGAAGCCCGAAGGAAAGGTTATGTTTTAGCGCGTATGTATGTAAGTAGGTATGTCCGTGAACCTATTTTGATACGTCGTTGGATTTATCTTGTTACGGTAATCGTGCATGTAGAACGTACTTAAAAAATGTTTAGTGTTGTGCAGTTTTATTTAATTTTTTAATTCGAATTTTTAAAAGTTGGAACGCCTATATCTATCTTTCCCGGTTCTAGTATTTGGTATAAATGTAAAAATAGTTAAAAATCGGAAGCGGTTAACGTCTTTTAAAACAAGATAAAAAGACATATCGTCTATATATTTTTAAATTATTCGATAAGAGATTCTAAGTAATTGCAATAAGTGATATGTATCACCTAATAACAATACTTCACACGAGTTTCCTTCCAATAAGGGCCGTTGCCTACAAGCAACTGCCCCCGATTGACTTTTTTTCGACTTGGCTTTAAAGCTGGACTGGTCTTGACAGCGTCACCGGGCTGGGAGGGGCGAGAACAGCTCGTCCCTGAAGAAAAATAATACGAGCTTTGATGGACACTCGTGAAGTGTTAGTGATCGCAGAGGAATGCCCTGCGTACGCTTATCAGGGGACATTTCGACCGTTGGGCCCCATCGACGAGCCGTGAGATAGAACTGGCCTTGCCGCATCATACGGCGGCTGAGAGTGTGTCGTGAGACTGAGGAGTGAATCCTGCCTATATATTGGGTGTTGGCGACAGTAATTGGATCGTCGGGATCCAGAGGGAAGCTGCGAGGGTGTCGAAGAAGCGGGTGTGGGTGAGGAGCGTACTTACACGTTTCGCCAATGAGTGGGTTGGAGTGGGAATCTGCACGCTTGTAATAGCGCTTGGCTAGGCGTTTCAGAATTCCTTGAGCGATACTAATTCGAATTTTTTGTGTAAGTCTACGTTGCGTTCGTACCATGGGCATCCGGATGTCATTTGGAGGAATTTGTTTTGGACCCTCTGAAGGAGGCGAGGCATTCCACCTTTTCAGTGTCGTCGGCCGCTATAGTTTATCGGGTTTAGTGAGAGAAGGCATAATCACCACTGTGTCGGATTGAAAGTTTCTCGACAGCGCCCAGTACGCCTAGAACGATGGCGAGGGCCCTCCGACCCGATCTGATTGGCACAACTTCATTACTTTTATAATCTTTTTCACATACATCTACCCTCTTTTACACGAGTTTGCTAACAGTATGTATAAAACATTGGGGTCAGACGAGGCGCAGGGGCACAAAGTATTACTGTAAAATCGACTGGTCGTGGGTTCGATCCCCACTCGAGGCAATTAAATAATTATTTACATTTATATTTTTATTTCTTCACTCTCGTATCGAGGTAAAGCGCGGCGTTGAGTTCCGCTACTTATCACGCAGTCCCTCCACAACTTGGCAAAAAGTGGGCAATGGAGTGTCTTAACACTAGATTCCCTCTGCCTACCTTGTTGTGTGCGGGATACAGGGTGAATATATCCAAAAAAATACAATTTATTTTAAATGTTTTAATTATTTTATTTTACCGTTATAGTAATATTGATAGGTAGATAGGAAGACCCAATAATAAAATACTTTTTTGAATTTTCGAATCATTAACGGTTATTACTGGCACGGTGATGAAACCTATCGTCTAATTTTATCAAACGCAATCAGAAGAACCATTATTATAATATAACTAGAGGGCGCGCGCGGCTTCGCCCGCTTATTAGGAGTGAATTCTAAAAAAACCATGAAACACGTGTTCAATTAAATATTTTTAACAGTCTGAATTTAAATTTTTATAAAAATCGGTGGCAATTTAAAGATTTTTCCATATAAGCTTTCAACCTCTTATTTGAACCCTTAGGGGGTGAATTCTTAAAAACCATGAAACACGTGTTCAATGAAATATTTTTAAGAGTCTGAATTTAAAATTTTATAAAAATCGGTACAGATTAACATTTTTTTCCATACAAACTTTCAACCCCTATTTCATCTCTTTAGGGTTAAAATTTTTCAAATTCCCTTCTTAGTGGATGTCCAGAATATAAAAATAAACGTCTGCCCAAATTTCACGTTTCTACCATCAGCCGTTACGGCTCTGCGTGCGTCTTACCTCAGTCAGTCAGCACAAGTCCTTTTATATATATAGATTTGAGGCCAGTCGTGGCGCAGCGGCACAAAGTGTGACTGTAAAACCGAGTGGTTGTGGGTTCGATCCCCACTCGAGGAGATATTTTCTTAAATTTATATTTCCATTTCTTCGGTCTGGTGTCGAGGTTAAGCGGGACGTTGATTTCTGCCACTCAACACGCAATGCCTCCAGAATTCGGCAGAAAGTGGGGAACGTAGTGTCTTAACACTAGGTTCCCTCCGCCTACCCTGCTGTGTGCGGGATATAGCGTGAAGCTGATAAATTATCCCTCAGGCAGGATTCGTATTAAAATCCATCGCGTTCACGTACAAACCTAACATTGCATTACCCAAAGTGAAAACAAGCCAAAGCACTCATCCCTTTCATAACAACACGTTATTTAACATTTAAACTCGAAATGTAAAATCTGGAGCTGTTGAAGCTTTTCATTAAGAATTCACTATCTCAACCAAGTTCCGTTGCCATTAATTGTTAGAGCAAAGTTCTGCTTAATTCTGAGACCACATCGAGCAATGTTACTTAACACTAGTGAGGTGTATAGAGAATATATGGGAACGAAGTTTGCTTGATTATTTTTACTTTACTTATTTTAGGCCAGTCGTGGCGCGGCGGCACGAAGTGTGACTGTAAAACCGACTGGTTGTGGGTTCGATACCCACTCGAGGAGATGAAATATTTACCCTGAGTTCCCTCTGCCTACCCTGCTGTGTACGGGATACAGCGTGAAGCTGATTTATTTTTATTTACTTATTTTAAAGGTTTCTTTGTCCCGCATATAGCAGGGTAGGCATGGAGAAACTATTATCAATTTACTCTGTTCTACGTCTTTCTTTCCGCCCGAACTAGAGATATTGCGTGTTAAGTGGTGGAACTCAACGCTGCACTTTGTTTTATCACTGCGACCCGAAGGCCGTAATATTATTATTCTTTGTTTAGCGTAAATAGCAGGGTAGGCAGAGGAAATATGGGAATCTAGTGTTAAGACACTCTGCTAACATTAAGTTACACTTAACTTTTTTACTTTCCACTGAATTCTAAAAGTATTGCATGTTGAGTGGTGTAAACTGAACGCCGCGTTTTGATGTGGCTGCTAATTTTTATATATTATTTTTTTTCTCATAAGGTGCACTTTCAAGTATTGATTATAAATATATAAATATTTCTATTTTCTTAATTTATAGATAAAATAAGCACTTTTTGTTTTGAAATGTAAAGTTAGCGCAATATTCATTCATTTCCTAGTTCTGGTGACAAAACGCGGCGTTAACTTCCGAAATGGGGAATGCCTTGTAACATTTTTTTTATTAATCTTTTCAAAACTTTTTCTAAAGTCTCAATTCTCCGTGTCTATACATAGACCAATACAAAACATTCGATTTAATCAAACTCGAATCCTTTTGAACAGCGTAAAATAGGTTATATATAGATGTATATAATATCACTTGCTAAGAATATCTTTCCTTAAGAGCTCGGCTTCGCAGCTTCCACACATTGCTTCAGTTAAAGAGAAAACTGAAACGATTTCATTTTGAACACTTCTTGTAATGTGTTTCTAAAGATTGTTAGAATAAGATTTCGTTGAAATAAATTTGAAATTTGTATGGCATATGAATAAAATAATGTTTTGTCTTTTAACGGTAATTGACTACGGCCATGTACTTAATTACTGCTAAAAGGTGTAATAACCCCTTAAAATAGCAATCCATTTTTTTTATCATATCCAAGTTATACAAAATATTTACATAAAATGTAGCATATGCATTATTCTGATGTATAAGCTATATGACTGTAAAGTTTCATCTAAATCCGTTCAGTAGTTTCTGCGTGAAAGTGGAACAAGCATCAATCCTCACAAACTTTCACATCTATAATATTATTAGGAAGTACGATTATTTACTTACTATTTAACGTGTAATTTGTAAGTTCGAAGGCGACACAGTAGTTGACAGAGGGAACCTGGGAACCTAGTGTTAAGACACTTTCATTTTCCACATTCTTGATTCAAATTTCGGAGACGTTGCGTTTTAGTGGCAGAACTCAACGCTTGAATTTATTTGAATTTGAATTTGAGCTTTGTCTCGTTATCACAGTGAGGAAAATTCAATTGGTAATATTTCATTTCCTCAAGTGGAAATTGAACCCACGCGTTAAGAAAACGAGTAAACGAGCCGTACGTTTGTGCGCCAACTGGTCTCATGAATTATCTTATCTATACTTATTTAGAAAACGCCTCCACTACGTTCAAATTTTTATACGTTTTCTAAATAAGTATTTTTCTTTTCTAAATGTTTAAAAAAATATCTTTACTTATCTATATTAATAGGTTTTTTTCCTTCATAGCGTTGAGTTCCCCAACCTCTGAATTAGGTTAGTTAGACAGCAGGTAAACAGGCACTTTATCCATGTGAAAAGGTTAAAAAAGGGAACATAATTTCCGCTCGTATCAAGTAGTCGCCTTTGTGTAACAAAAAGTAACGTTAACGTTAAGAGTTTCTTTCAATTTTCAATTTAGGTACAAAAAGCGTGGCGTTGAACCCAACATACTCAAATCAATAAAATTAGGTTGATGGAGAGAATCTTGGGTTATTTTATCTCAATGTTATCTGTGAAAAAAAAACACAACGTGAGCAATATACGCGGCGTTGAGTTCTGCCACTCAACACGCAATGCCTCCAGAATTCTGCAGAAAGTGGGGAACGGAGTGTCTTAACACAAGGTTCCCTCTGCCTACCCTGCTATGTGCGGGATACAGCGTGAAGCTGATTGTGAGCAATATAAAAAAAAAACTTATTCTTGCCACGCAACACGCACTTATTCTTATCACGCTATATATCGCATATAACAGGGTGAGAAGAGGGAAACTTGTATACTAACTAAAACATTCCGTTTACCATTTTCCGACCAATTTCTCTTTGTCTTGTTACAGACAGAGCGACGGAATGAAAATAAGCCACACCTCGAGTAGAAATCGAACTCACAACCGTCGCGTTTGCAGTCAGACGCTATGCCGCTGCGCCACGACGACCATAGTATTCATTTTCCCCTTATATCTAACAATACTCTTTGAATAAGGCATTAAGACAATTTGTGTTTTATTCATTTCGAAGTCAACAATAAACGTTTTACTACCTACAAAGACATTTGTGAAAATAAAGTATTAAAGCTGTTCTCGTTATATACCGATTTAAGCAACCAATTGAATTGAAAGTGAATTCTACTACTTTGCTATATGCGTGAAGCTGAAAAAAAAAGGAATGGAAAGGGTAGGCAGAGAGAAACTAGTGTTAAGACACTCCGCTCCCAATTTAAGCGCCTTTTTGCGCCGTAACTCTGGATTCGCTTTCATAAAAAGCAGCTTCAGCTCCATGCAAGGTTAGGCAGAGGGAACCTAGTATTAAAATATCACTTTCGGCCCTTGGTTCTTCACTTTCTGACCGATTCAGAGTTCATTCACAGAGTAAAGAGGCGGAGCTTAACGTCGCTCTTTATTTACTACTTCTACCAGAGCAGGAAAATGAAAATAAGTAAATTATATTGTTATTGCTCCGGGTGGGGACCGATCCTACGCTTCGCTCCACTGTGCAACGACGGTCTTACTCGTTAGGTACTAAATAAGGAATATTTAGGAACCTCATTTAGGAAACATTTTATTTTTTAAAATGAACATTAATAATACCAATATAAATGTTTAAAGTGTATTGTCACCAGTGTGCTATTATAGTCAAAACTAAATTAAAATTAAATTAAATTAGCTTCACGCTGTATCCCGCACACAGCAGGGTAGGCAGAGGGAACCTAGTGCTAAGACACTCCGTTCCCGTTAAGTGGCAGAACTCAACGCCGCGCTTAACTTCGACACCAGAGCGAAGAAATGGAAATATAAATTTAAGTAAATATTTCATCTCCTCGAGTGGGGATCGAACCCACAACCAGTCGGTTTTGCAGTCACACCTCGTGCCGCTGCGCCACAACCGGCCTCAAAATCCTATCCTATCCTATAGTCAAAATCCTGGTATAAAACGTTACTTTGCGGATCGAGACTAAAGGACAATAGTAGCGATTATTCATAGTACCCACAAAATGGATATCGATTCCGTACGGATATTGAATACATAGAAAAATCTTAAATAAAACTGAAAAGATTTTTTTAATCTTTCACATCTAAATTTAATGACAAAGGCTAGTGGATAGAATTTGATGTCAGTCAACATCGCTTTGTCATACTTATCCAGGAAAATAATATTAGATTTATATAATTATTCCCTCGAGTGGTAATTGAACCGAATACCATAGCGTGTACAATAGACCTGCTTTACTGCTTCACGATAGCATAATATGTGATATATACATAGTTATTGTCCAAGCCAAACGCCTGATGGTATTTAATAGCAAAAACTTTTAAATATATATAATAATTACATGTTTTATCTTACCATTATTATTACTTTTTTTTTATTTTCAAGTATATTATTAATAATATTAATATTATTAATATTAGATTTCCACATTTTCCATAGTCCCTATGCATTAACCGGCGACCATCTCTGGGCAATTACCTGTGGTTACCCAGAGATGGATCCCGGCTGTTGCGTCACAGTAAAACATTTATATATTCTCTAAGGGGCTTCTACGTTTTGGACCTGTGTCCCCACGCAAGCCTTCCAAAGTATCGGGTTTTTTTGAATCCGAGGACTATAAAAGAGAAACATATTAATAATAATATTAAGAAAATATTAATAATTATATTGAAGTTCGAGAATTACACCCAAATTTGCTGTTTTATTTATTACTCCAAATTCTCGACCTGATAGAAAGAGAACTCCATTATACGTATTGTACATACCTATTATATACGTATATATTTTATGCGTAATCTATTTAACCAATCATCATTCAATTTTGTTCACTACATTCATTTATTTATTTATTTAAATTATTTTTTTTATTTCATTACTTCATTTATTTATTTTAAAAAAATCAGCTTCACGCTGTAACCCGCAATTAATATTTCATTTCCTCTACTTTATCTAACTTATGAAACAATTAACGTACTGCCATTTAAAGATAAACACCGGATAAAGTGGCTGTGAACAAATGTGAGAATATTATCAAAGATATAAGATATTTTTTAATGAAAACGTGAATAAAGCCACTGGCTAAAACTAGTTTTTTTAGCTTACAGGTCGTAGGAACCTGGAATTTGGGGACCTTCTGTAAAGACACTCCATTATCAACAAGACACTTCCTTTCCCACTAGTTAAAGCTAAAAATATTTTAAAATAAAGCTAGATATTAGATTATACTTCTGATATAAAAATGAATGTTCCCATCATATTTTCTACCATCACGTAGCAACAAAGGAATGAAGATTTACTACGTTAGAATATCGATACATTTGAAGGTTACCAACCTTTGTTCTTCTAAAATTGGATTTAGCGAGAAATGAGCTAGATTGAAATACTCATTTCTATGGTTTTCCAATATCTATTGTCAACACTCTGTTTTTCACTTTCCACCGCAGTTCACAATATTGAGTGTTGATAGCGGAACCCAACGACGATCTTTATCACTTAACACGCAATGCCTCCAGAATTCGGCAGAAAGTGGGGAACGGAGTGTCTTAACATTAGGTTTCCTCTGCCTACCCTGCTGTGTACGGGATACAGAGTGAAGCTAAAAAAAAACAATGTGTTATTATTAATTTACTTACCTCTAGTTGTGATATATAATACAAACGCTTGGGCCGATCGTGCTTCTCTATCGCTTTTTCCGCGTTCTCGCTTGTACGCTTGGCTAAGGCGTAACGTGACAATGAATCAAGCTTTTCAATGAATCAAGTTACATACAATATATAATAATTAATCAGCTTCACGCTGTATCCCGCACATAGCAGGGTAGGCAGAGGGAACCTAATGTTAAGATACTCGATTCCCCAAATATATAATAATACCATAAATAATAAATAAAAGCTTGTAAACAATTTAAAAAACAAGCTTTTATTAAAATAACTGTCAAGAAAAAAAATATATCTGACCTGGTTACAATGTATGATCAGAGTACTGGTCAAGACAAATCATATATAAAAAAAATTTGCTTCACGCTGTATCCCGCACCCAGGGTCGGCAGAGGGAACTTGGTGTAAAGACACTCCATTCCCCACTTTCCGCTGAATTCTGGAGTCATTGCGTGTTGAGTGGCGGAAATCAACGCCGCCCTTTGCCCCGACTCCAGAGCGAAGAAATAAATATATAAATTTAAATAAATATTTAATTTCCTCGAATGAGAATCGAACTCACAACCAGTCGCGTTTACAGTTACACTTTGTGACTCTGCCATAACTGGCCTCAGGTGGTTTGCAAGATAAAAAAAAATACCTTACATTATGACTATGTCAAGCTAAATAAAAGCTTGTAAAAGGAAATCTCTAATATGTCATATCGTATATTTTATCTTCATAATTTTTAGCTTAAAGCAGGCATTCAGTTTCAAGCAGGATGTGTCAGATTCATGACGTGCCTCGTCATCCTTCAATTTCCGTTTATTTCTAATATACTATATAGTATTTGTATTATATATTATTTTTATAATATTGAAACTACAATATATAGTTTCAATATTATAAAAGTTATTTCTGGCACAACAACAGAAATGAAGAGAAAATAGCATATAAGATTTTTTTTTCTTTTCAAGAAGTCCATACTCCAAACTCCATATTCCCCGTTTACAGAAAAGATTTATACGGGTTCACAGCCGAATGGGGGCCAAATGCAAATAATAATTTCTGGGCCATTAAGCCGTAGTGGCAAGGTGTCTGAATGTAAAAGCAACACTTGAGGGTAAGAGTTCCGCCATTTAACACTCACTATCCCGAATATGCGGGATAAAGTGTAAGGGATTAAAAAAATCTTTATTTTTCAATTCAGAAACAAAAAATCAAATAACCTAACACAATCAAAACTCTTCCACATTAAACGCCAACAGAGTTAGCGAGTACCGTCAGCAGTAACTCACCGGTTATCGACAATCGGCTGAAATGAAATACACGCGCTTGAATATAGCCGGGAGGGAAAAATATAGCCCAGAATTTATAGACGTACTACATCGCCTTAGTTTACTTTATATTAAGTGCTTTATCCTTAGGGTTCGAATGACAATTGTAAATATATTATTACAATATATATAAAAAAAATGAAATAAATCAGCTTCACGCTGTATCCCGCACACAGCAGGGTAGGCAGAGCGAACGTAGACACTCCGTTCCCCACTTTCTGCCAAATTCTGGAGGCGTTGCGTGTCAAGTGGCAGAACTCAACGCCGCGCTTTGCCTCGACACCAGAGCGAAGAAATGGACATATAAATTTAAGTAAATATTTCATGTCCTCGAGTGGGGATCGAACCCACAACCAGTCGGTTTTACAGTCACACTTTGTGCCGCTGCGCCACGACTGGCCTTAATATATATAAGATTATTCAATTCACGATTCTTGCATCTCGTAGAAAAAATATATTGAGCATGTTGATTTTGTAGTTAGTGACTCTACATGCTAAATTAGAGGTCCAAGGTTTGAACCATATGAATAAAAAATAACTGAATGAAGTATAACATTCATAATGGTGCTGTTAAACTTTTAAATAGTCTAGTGTGACTGCAAAATCGACTTGTGTGGGTTCAATTTTCAATCAAGAAATTAAATATTTATTTAAATTTATATTTTCATTTCTTCGCTATGAAAGTGGGAACAGAGTGTCTTACCACTAGGTTCCCTCTGCCTACCCTGCTGCAGGTACTTATGTGCTTTCCTTAAAATGCGGAACATGTGTGAATGTAATAAAAAACCTTTTCTGGCTAGCATGGTCCTTAAATTTTGTCCCCATTGCACATATCTTGTTATGTCATGTTCTTGAGGTCAGTCGTGGCGTAGGGTCACAAGCGCGTGACACCAGAGCGAAGCGAAGCGAACCAATGGAAATATAAATTTAAATAAATATTTTATTTTCTTGAGTTGATCGATTCCAACGATTTGTTAATTGGAATTCATTTCCATGAGGTCGACCCACGACTAGTCGCGCTTACAGACAGATTAGCCTCAAATGCCTTACAAAATGTTAATATGGTATGGTAAAATCAGATCTTTAGAAATACATTAAAATAAGTGTTCCAAATAGAATCGTTTCAATTCGCACTTTAACTAAAGGAATGTGCAGAAGCTCTGAATCTGAGCGTCTTAGGAAAAACGTTCTTAGCACCGTTCACCGTTGTATGTGGTCAAATAGAAATAACGGGACGATTGTGGGTTTGATTCTCACTCGCGGAAATGAATTATTTAATATTTTAATTCCTTAGGAGGCCAGTCGTGGCGCAGCGGCACGATGTGTGACTGTAAAACCGACTGATTGTGGGTTCAATCCCCACGCAATACCTTCAGAATTCGACGGAATGTGGGAAACGGAGTGTCTTAGCACTAGGTTCCTTCTGCCTACTATGCTGTATGCGTGTATCCCGCGTGAAGCTAATTTTGAAATTTTAAATTGAATTCTTTAGTTCTAGTACAAGCCAGGTTCCGCCACTAAACACGCAATGTCTTGAAATTTCGGCACAAACATTCCTTAATTCTAGATTCCCTCTGCCTACCCTGCAATGTGTAGGATGCAGCGTCAAGCTAAAAAAAACAACATAGCATATAGCCTAGCCATATAAATTAACTATTGTACAAAAATAACAATATTTTTTTAATTCGACGAGTATTTCGACGAGGCTAGTATTTCCTGAGAATAGGATGTTCAACCAAACAACTCTTCAGCTTTATAATATTAGTATGTATGAAAACAATAACCTAAAGCGAAAAGTGAACTGCACACTCAATGGACGCTAACTTTGAATAATCCAATACAAGCAATATGTATTCAATTCGACCTAATTTTTTAAATAAATTATTTATATTTTAAATCTTCTAATTGTATTAAAAAGTTCAGAAATTATTAGTTTTGATAGATTGAAATTGACGTAAACAGTTTTACCTTATTCCATATTCTCAAAATGGTGGTGAATGGCATCAGGTAGTGTAGATCCTATTATGCCGATGCTGAAAAGTCCATGTTAAGTGTAATAGGGACTGCCGTGGAGCATACGCATCGTTTGCCTAGTCTGCCTATGCCCTCCCCAGAATTCGACGGGCGGCTCAGGAAGGGATTCTCCAGCTACGCCGGTTCTGCTACCCTGCTGGCATACTGTCCATCATATTGTCGCTGTCATTTTCCAGAAAAAGATGATGGTTGGGCGTCGGAGGTCTACGTTATCAATAAATAATGCATAATTCATATATTTTTTAGTATATTTAAAAACGATAATAAAAAAAATATATATTCAGTTTTACAAAAGTACCTAGGATTAAATTTTATTTCACTGAAATATGTTCTTTTCATCTAAAAGTTATAAAAAAACTGCGTTGGCCGGGAATCGAACCCGGATCAACTGCTTGGAAGGCAACTATGCTGACCATTACACCACCAACGCAGATATATGTTAAAATCAAAATGTTTTATAGTTAATATTTGCTGAAAACTTTTTTTAGCCCTTCACTGTATTCTGTCCATATCATATGTGAATGTAAACGCGATAGGTAGTGGGTTCGATCCCCACTCGAGGAAATGGAAATGAAAATATTTAATATTTTCATTTCTTCGCTCTGGTTTCAAGGCACAGTGCAGTATTGAGTTCCGTCACTCAATACGCAATGCCTTCAGAATTCGGTGGAAAATAGGAAACTGAGTGGTCTCTTAACACTAGGTTCCCTCTGCCTACCATGCTGTACGCGGAATACACTGTAAAACTAAAAAAAAACCAATTACAAAAGATTTTTAAGAAAAATCCCCTTGTAAAAACAATGTTAATTCCTACTTCCACCTTTCATAAATAAAATTCCCTAATTTCCTTCTCCACTTCTTTCTTTGAAAATACAAAAGTGCCTTCAAACAAATAAAATTATGACACAAAATAATTGAATTTGAAAACAAAAGGGAAACGCGATTGTCCAAATTTGGGAGCAATTTTTATTTGAAAAACCCCTTTTTGTCTTCAAAGGCATTGATCTTTATAATAATGGTATTTTAATTGTATTCTCTATAGCGGAGATTCGATTAGGAAAGTAAAAGATTGTTATTTGGCATTCCTTCTGTTTTAACGTTCGTATGTAATAATATCTGCCCGCAATTTTATGTGTATCAATTTTGTTTTTATATAGTGTTCAGACACTGTTCTCAAGTTTCCGCCGATTTTTCGAGGGATTGCGTGTGGAGTGGCGGAACTCAACGCGTGCTGAAGCACTACCAGAGCGAAAAAATGAAAATATTAAGTATTGTACTCGAGTGTAGTAGAATTGATTTAGCAATTTTTGTTTGAATAAAAAAAGATAATTTTGTAAGATTGTAACATTATTGCTCTATTATTAAAAGTTATAATAAATAAAATAGGGCGAACCCAAATGTTAATATTAACGTTTCTATAAGAAAATTTACATTTCAATGAAAGTAAAAAAGACCCTGCGTTGGCCGGGAATCGAACCCGGATCAACTGCTTGGAAGGCAACTATGCTGACCATTACACCACCAACGCAGATATGTAATAATATTCTAAATAAGTATGTTATGTACATACTCGTATGTGCCTATTATGCTATAGTAAGAGGCAGTCGTCAGTGGCATAGCGTCTGACTGTAAACGTAACGATTGTGGGTTCGATTTCTACTCAAGACAATAAATAATTTTCATTTCCTCGCTCTGGTAATAAGATAAAGCATGCGTTGAGTTACGCCGCAATTAAACTTAACTTAGCTTCACTCTTCATCCCTAGCGGAGTAGTCAGAGAGAACGGAGCGCCAAACGTTACGGATTAAAACACAATTTCTCAAAAATTGAGTGGTGTATGAGGACCAGGGTGTCTCAACATTTAAATCCCTTCTTTTTATTTTCACATTGTTTCCCTGGTAAAGGGAACCTGGAGTTAAGACATCCCTCTGCCCATGCACTGCCCAATCTTACAGGCCATTGCGTTTGCAAGTGACGGAACTGAATGCTGCGCTGTGTTTTCTTATCCAGAGCGAGAAAATAAAGATGATTCGTTTTATAATTCTTCCTCTGAGTGAGAATTGAACCCAACACCATAATGCTTACAGTCAGAGGCCGTGACTGCGCCTTTTATTAAGATTTATCTGTACAATAGCTGTAGATATGTAAAAATGAGAATAATATAGACAATCTCTTTCCCAAATTTTTTATATTAAAACATATATTTTCCATACAAAATAACGCTGTTCCATATAATTTGTTTGAGAAAAACGCTTATACATTTAATCCCGTAACTATAGGTTATACATAATATTTGAATTTGAACCTTAACACGCAATGCCTCCAGAATCCGGCAGAAAGTGGGGAACGGAATGTCTTAACACTAGGTTCCCTCTGCCTACCCTGCTGTGTGTGTGTGTTTTTTTTTAATTTAAAAATCATAATAAAAAAAATATATACCTATTCAATTTTACAAAAGTACATAGGATAAAATTTTATATCACTGAAATATTTTCTTTTCATCTAAAAGTTACAAAAAAAGACTGCGTTGGCCGGGAATCGAACCCGGATCAACTGCTTGGAAGGCAACTATGCTGACCATTACACCACCAACGCAGATACATGTTAAAATCAATATGTTTTATAGTTGATTTATGCTGAAAACTTTTTTCATCCCTCACTGTATCCCGTACATAGCAGGGTAGGTAGAGGAAAAAAGTGAACAATAGTGTTAAGACACTTTTTTCCCATTGGGACACTGTTCCCCATTTTTCATTAAATTTTCAAGGCATGTATTGAGAGGCGGAACTCAACGCCGCGCTTTACCTTCTTACTCTGGTAAGAATAAGGAGGCGAGGAAATATAAATAATATATATTTTATTCTCCTCGTGTCCAATTTTCTTTTTTCTTTTTGGTCTTAATTTTCTTACAATAGTAACTAATTTTAAAATTAAGCCAAGGTACTTAATATTTAAGCAGAGCTATAAATAATTTAATATCTAATCTTAGGTTCGAATTTATAAGTATAATATGGAGAATTCGTGAAGCTAAAAAAGTATAATAAATTATATTACATAATATAATTCTTTCTTATATATAATTTAAGAAACATATTTTAAAATTATAAAATCTTTTTTTAATTATTTTTGTTTAACAAAATGGAAGTACATTTTACTTTATGTAAAATTATTTTGTACTTTTTAATTAATTGTTTTAAGTCGGTTTTTTTTGTTAAAAATTAATTTATTTTACGATTTTAAGCGATGAATAGACCTTAAAAGGACGTTTCTCCAGTTAGTGGTTGTTCTAAGTAAAACTTCAATCTTAATTAGGTATCATTGTGCATACTAACATTTTGGCATATTGACAGGAAAATACATAAAAAATATGATTTTTTTTTAAATTAGCTTCACGCTGTATCCCGCACACAGCAGGGTAGGCAGAGGGAACCTAGTGTTAAGACACTCCGTTCCCCACTTTCTGCCGAATTCTGGGGGCATTGCGTGTTGAGTGGCAGAACTCAACGCCGCGCTTAACCTCGACACCAGAGCGAAGAAATGGAAATATAAATTTAAGTAAATATTTCATCTCCTCGAGTGGGAGTCGAACCCAGAACCAGTCGGTTTTGCAGTCACACCTCGTGCCGCTGCGCCACCACCGGCCTCAAAAAATATGAACTATGGTGAATTGGCAACTTCTTCCTTTTTTGAAGACGGTTGAAGATGAGAACATCTTCTTTTTGGAAGTTGGTTGAAAAGAAATGCAACGATGAGGAATTTCACTTTTGACACCAATTTTAACAATGTTTTTCCTTGTAACTATTACAGTATAATTATATTTGTTTACCAAAAAAAAACACGCAATGCCTCCAGAATCCGGCAGAAAGTGGGGAACGGAGTGTCTTAACACTAGGTTCCCTCTGCCTACCCTGCTGTGTGCGGGATATAGCGTGAAGCTAATATATATATATATATAAAAAAAAACAAACTTGTTTAATTTTAACTGGATCCCATAATCAGAATCTAATCACTCTTTCACCAAAGTATCCTTGAAGTGTATCCTTTCAAATAAAAAAATAAATCATAGGTATCGGTAGGTAGGTAGGTATCGGTAGGGTCGGCGTGATATTGAGGTGTTCGTCCATTTATCGCGCACATACCTAATGCAAATTTAAGCCTTATGTGATTTTGTCATAGATACCATAATCAGAAATGGACAATACAAAATGAGACCACACGGGAAGCTTTCAAATAAAAAAAATCATCAAAATCGGTTTACCCAGTCAAAAGATCTGAGGTAACAAACATAAAAAAAAACGTCGAAAAGAAAAAGTCGAATTGGTAACCGCCTCTTCTTACAGAAGTCGGTTAAAAATAAGTGAAAGTATATAAAAAGGATATATACTTTGACTTATTTCATAAGGTTAATGCTTCTACATATTATACATAGAAAGGGGTCAATCCTTTGTCGAGAGAGAAGCTAGTGCTGAAACACTCCATTTTCGAGTTTCCATTCAATTTCTCATGCTTGGTTAAGTTGGGGAGAAAATAAACCCACAATAACCAATGACCCAAAGTCATGACGTTCACAGTCAGATGCTGATCTACTAAACCACGACGACCTCACGTATCATCTACAACCTACAAGTCTATTATATTTGTAGAACACCTGTGTACTCATACATTAATTGATTTCTTCATATGAATATCAACTTTAATAATAAAACTGTAATTTCATACATCTGTTTAAATATACATTTTTCATTTAATAATCTAACTGTATGCACTATAATGTCTCTTTTTGTAAAATAATTAATATAATCTGCACAAGATCGTAGATAAAATAATTAAGCAAGTCATCTATAATCAAAGGTGTCTACTATGTATATTTATATATGAATTAATGTAGCGATTTTCTCACGAAGCCTATTATTTGATCATTACCAGGATAGTAAGAACAGGTTCATAGAAACAGTGGTTATCAGCGATTAGGCCTTAATGACCATACATCTTGTCTTACTTTAGATGGACCACAGACGTGTATGAAAATATATTTGTATTATAGCCTGTTTTTTTTAGTTGACCACTTATAGCCTAGGTACTTATGAGGCCAGTCGTATCGCAGCGGCACAAAGTGTGACTGTAAACCGACTGGTTGTGGGTTCGATCCCCACTCGAGGAGATGAAGTATTTACTTAACTTATTTCTATTTCTTACATAATATATTTCCATTTATTCGCTCTGGTGTCGAGGGAAAGCGCGGCGTTGAGTACTGCCACTTAACACGCAATGCCTCCAAAATTCGGCAGAAAATGGGGAACGGAGTATCTTAACACAGGCACAGGTTCCCTCTGCCTACCCTGCTGTGTGCGGGATACAGCGTGGAGCTGATTTATTTATTTTAATTATAGCCTAGTATTCGAGACATTGCACGATGTTAAGTTGGGAGCAGAGGGAGATATTTAAAATAAATTATTCTCCCGAGTGGAAATAAAACCCACAACCGTTTTAAAATCAGATGCTGTGACGCCACAACGACCCTTTTGAAGTCTAGTGTCTAATTATTATTTATTTTATTTTTAAATACTTTTTTTCTTGAAATTGTCGATAAGGTAAACTTGTTACATTCGTTAAATCTTTTTTTTTTATAATTAAGTAGATATAAACATATTTAGTAATTTAAGTATATTGGTTCTTTCGAACGGAGTGTCTTGACACTTGATGACCTTGCTACATATAATTATTATAAATTCCCACATTATCCCAATACAGCGTGAAACCATAGCTAACAAACTTCCATACACTGGCTTAGCAAGTAGCCTGTATAAATACATTTCATGGAAATAAAAAAATATATAAATAAAATAAATCAAATCAGCTTCACGCTGTATCCCGCACAGCAGGGTAGGCAGAGGGAACCTAGTGTTAAGACACTCCTACTATCCCCACTTTCTGCCGAATTCTGGAGGCATTGCGTGTTGGGGGGCAGAACTCAACGCCGCGCTTAACCTCGACACCAGAGCGAAGAAATGGAAATATAAATTTAAATAAATATTTCATCTCCTCGAGTGGGAATCGAACCCACAACCAGTCGATTTTGCAGTCACACCTCGTGCCGCTGCGCCACGACTGGCCTCCAAAAAAAATATATATTGTCAAAATATTATTATATACTTATTGTAGTAAAATTTGTTATTCCGATATATTAACTGTCTTAACGTATGTGGTTACCCTAAGATGAGACCAATATTACTACATAATAAAAGTAAATTTACTATATGAACAATACACGTAAGCATATTTCTTATAATTTTTTTTGATTTATTATGCTTTATGATAATTTAGGATATATTTGAATTGGAATCCATTTTGACACTTTTTATTAGGTCGAGCTTTAACTGAGTAAAAGAAAAAAATAACTAAATGACACGCAGTTCTTTGCTGTATTATTATAAACCTTGCTAGTTATAAGTAGGTTAGATGACACTACAATATTATGGTAACCTAAAGCTGGTCTGGTCTGATGGAACTTAAAAGGGGCTGATGGAACTGCCTTCCGAACCTTATATATAATAGTCTATTTGAATAAAGAATATTTTGAATTTGAATTTGAACCTTGGACTGCCTACTAGTGGGTGTGTTTTTATTTTTTTTTACTTATCTTTTTTAACGTAATTAATATTAAATCAGTGTATGAGCGTAGATACTTGCGTCTTCTACTTCAAATATAAGCAGCTTCACGTTTTTACCTGTATATCACGGCAGACACTAAGTGTTACTCATAAGACGCTCTGTTTCAAGCTTTCCACCTAAATTCGAAACGCTGCGTGTTGAGTGACGGCGCTCAACGCCGCGCTTCGTGTCACCAGAGCTACGACATGGACATGATTCATCTCCCCGTGTGAGAACTCACGATCCTGTTTAGCGTGACACTGTTCCACTGTGTCTGCTTCATAGCCAATACATATATTTAACAATAGCCGCTATTAAACGCAATATTATAATTTGCTTATAATATTGCGTAGTAGCTTGTTTTACTGAAAATTATTGCGAATTTTTTTTTTTTTTTTTTTTTTTTTTATGGAAAAGACAAGGCAAACGAGCGTCCGGGTCACCTGATGGTAAGTGATCACCGCCGCCCACGACCCCGTGCAACACCAGAAGAGCTGCAGGTGCGTTGCCTGCCTGTAAGGTGGGTTGGGCTCCGGAGCCCGGCATTACCTGATGCGAAACGCAGTGGCATAAAGCCACTACTTCACGCCGGTTTTAAATGCCGGGGGTGGTAATGATCCGGTCGAGACTGCCCCGGCGTGTTGCCATTGCTGGCGACGTGACTCTACCACAAAATTATAATTTTTTATTTATCTTATAAGTTATTTCTTTTTTAAGATTGAATTGGTTATATCTAGGCAACGTGTGGCGTTCAGTTCCACCAATAAACAAGCAATGTTCCGAGAGTTCGTAGGAAAGTGGGAAATGGAAGCGGCTTAATTTGAACGGAATGTCTTAACACTAGGTTCCCAGGATCCCTCTATCTATTCTTGTATGTGCGGGATACAGCGTGAAGCTGAAAAAAAACACTAGTTATATAAGACTAGCTTTTGCCTGGTCTCGTCCGTGTGGTGACACATTGTCAGAGCCGGAGGTCATCCTGACCGCAGTTATAATGGGTTACATCGAAATTATTAACATATAGCCTTTAGCAAAACAAAACCTTTTTTTTAATATTCGTTTTAATTATTATTATAAAAAAAAACATATAACTCTACGTAAGTATATGTATATAATATGAATGTTTAAAAAAGCCTTAAAAATAATGAAATACAAGAGCATCTGCGTTGGTGGTGTAATGGTCAGCATAGTTGCCTTCCAAGCAGTTGATCCGGGTTCGATTCCCGGCCAACGCAGGCTTTTTTATAGTTTAAAATAAAAAAAATCAATTTTTATAGTAGAAACATAATTATATTATAAATCATATTTTGAGACGGAATAGATTTTTTTTATTATTATAAGCTTCACGCTTGATCTCGCTTATAACATAATGATAATAATAAATATACTTTATTGCACAATTAAAAAAACAAAACAACTTACAAACTTAATAATAATAATAAAAAAAGTACAACAAGGCGACCTTATCGCTTAAAGCGATCTCTTTCAGGCAACATAGTGTGGAAAGTACTGGGAACCTAGTGTCAAAACAATTCGTTCTCCATTTTTTGCATGAATCCGAGTAATAGTGGGTTGAGTGGCGGAACTCAACGCCGCACTTTGCCAGTCTGGTGGCGGCAGGAGCGAAGAAATGAAAATATAAATATTTAAATAAATATTTTGTTTCCTCGAGTGGGGATCGACCCCACAACCAGAATGATACACTTGTGCTCCTGTGCCGCGACAGACCTAAAAATATATATTATAGAATATCAATATTTTGATGTGAATGTTAATTAAATTAATCATTATGTATAAATATTACGAGTAAATAAAAACAATATAAAAAAATCGCTGCGTTGGCCGGGAATCGAACCCGGATCAACTGCTTGGAAGGCAACTATGCTGACCATTACACCACCAACGCAGACGTTTGAAGAGATATAAAAAAAGTACACACACATCATATGAAATATTATAACAATCATGATCAAAAAAATATCAATACATTAAGCACCACACTAGTTTCCTTTTTTTTTTTTTTTAGTTTCCTAATGATGTAAAAAAATAAAAAAAAATGAATCCTATAAACTTCCTGCTTAGTACGTTAGTACGTTAAGCTAAACGTAGAGCTAAACGCTGAACGTATAACTGGGTTAAGCTGTCTTGACTTAGTGCTTAGTCACTCAGTTCTCCGCTTTTCGAGATCTTAGGTGTCGATTGTACAAATTCAGCACTAGCAAACCACTTTGCAACAAAGAGTTGTTTGTCAGAGCAGGGAAATAAAAATAATTGAAATATAATCATAAATATAGCTTAATTATATTTCGAGGTCAGTCGTGGCGCAGCGGCACGAGGTGTGACTGTAAAACCGACTGGTTGTGGGTTCGATCCCCACTCGAGAAGATGAAATATTTACTTAAATTTATATTTCCATTTCCTTCGCTTCCCTCCCCTCTGGTGTCGAGGCAAAGCGCCGCGTTGAGTTCTGCCACTTAAAACGCAATGCCTTCAGAATTCGGCAGAAAGTGGGGGACGGAATGTCTTACACTACGTTCCCCCTACCTACCCTGCTGTGTGCGGGATTCAGCGTGAAGTTGATTTATGATTAATTTATTTTTACAGAAACATTGTCTAAACTATAGACAATTTCACTATAATTTGGTAATATGGGATCATACAGTTATCATACATAGATTAAGGAAGCTATAGGCAGGTAGGTGTGTGTTTAAATAATAAAAAAGGGAAGATATACCCATGTCTATTTTTATAGAAACACACTGGCCATCTCTCTCTTTTTAAAAAAAAGAAGAGATAGGTAGCCCCATTTGTTTTCTCTTTTTTTTTAATGTACAAATTTTAGCTTGGCTCCCCTACTCTATGTATGTATATTAACTCTATGCGTGGGATAGCTGTGATCTAGTAACAGCCTACAGGAAAAATACTAGATAATTGATTATACTAGATGTCCGAAACTTCGTTTGTGTGAAATATGAAATGTTTTTCCCGTATTTTCCCGGTCCCGTAGGAATTTCGGGAAATCCTCTGTTTGTACACAATCCAATGCAAATTTCAGAGTTCTATGGCACTTAGTTTTTGCTCGTTTGTGTGTTTATTTTTTTATTTATTTATATTTCTCCGCTTAAGATGTGCCTCTTGAAATTCGGCGACAAGTGGAGAACGGAGTGTATTAACGCTAGGTTATGTTACCACTGCCTAAGCTATACTGCCTAAACTCAATAGATCTATGAGTATGGGGTTTAATATGTACTTATTATATTTTTCACTATACATCTGCGTTGGTGGTGTAATGGTCAGCATAGTTGCCTTCCAAGCAGTTGATCCTGGTTCGATTCCCGGCCAACGCAGTGATTTTTTATTATTTTTTGTATTCACTCGTCAATAAATATTTGTATTTATAGTGAACGATTTATTAAATTTCCTTATGTAAGCAATCATATCAAAATATTAATTTTGTAAAATATATTTTTTAGTGGCCAGTCGTGGCGCAGGGGCACAAAGTGTGACTGTAAAACTGACTGCTTGTGGATTCGAGCCCCACTTGAATAAATGAAATATCTATTTACATTTATATTTCCAATTCTTCGCTCTGGTATCGAGGCAAAGCGTGGCGTTGAGTTCCGCCATTCAACACGCAATGCCTCCAGAACTCGGCGGAAAGTGGGGAACAAAGTGTCTTAATACTGGGTTCCTTCTGCCTACCCTGCTGTGTGCATCCCGCACAGCACAGCACAGCGTGAAGCTGATTTATTTTTTATTTTATTTTTATAGTGATAGGTTTGATTTATACGCGATTCAACACGCAATTCCTCCAAGAATTCCGTAGAAAGTGGAGATTTGCTTAGCCTTCTATGTGGGGCGTGAAGAAAAAAATAAGATAAATTTGTAATGTAATGACTGTAAACCGTACTTTTAAAATTGTTTTTGTTTTAACTTATTTCCTGTTGTTAATGTCTCTGTAGGCAGATTTTTGTACACATGGTCTAGCATTTATTACAGCCTACTTCTTTGAAAGCGATCAAGAATACACGTATACGCATATACAGATATATAAGAACTCCAAAAGCAATAAAATTATGATAAAATTATTAATTGTGAAGCCTGTGCAGTTTTCACATACTTAGGTTAAGTACGCTGGACCCTTTCCACAACAGTTGATGGAACTGTAGAATAATTTTACAATTTTCTATAATAAACATGTACACGTCTTTTAATTCTAAAGGCATCTGCGTTGGTGGTGTAATGGTCAGCATAGTTGCCTTCCAAGCAGTTGATCCGGGTTCGATTCCCGGCCAACGCAGTGTTTTTTTTATAGAAAAAAAAAAACAGAAGGAATATTAATGATATATTATTATGTTCTCAATATTTTCAACGTACTTAACTATTCATGTTAAAATAAAATTTTGAAAAAAAAAACTTGAAGGTTTTTAAAAAGTTGCCTTTTACAAGACTTATTATGATTTCTCATACATTCGTTCCGTTCCGGGATTATAAATGTCAGTGTGATCAAAGCCTTTTAGTACAAGATAATTACAAGATAATTGTTCTTTTTGTTACAATATCAAAAGAATATTGTATATAATTGTAATACAGGTTAAACTAATCAAATATATAAATAATTAGAGGCCCAACGGCACAATGTCTCAGTGTAAATAATGGGATAAGGATGTGGGTTCGAGCTTGCCCTGATACCTAGACAAAGCGAGGCGTTAAGTTTCGCCACTCAACAGATAGTTAGAAATGAAACATCTTAACAGTAGTAATATATTCAATCTATTTTTCCTCTATACTTGAAGTTTTTTCATATCTAAACTTATCTTTAAATTCTGTCAAACAGATCTCGATATTAGATTCCTCCAACCAATACTCTTCTCTACTCTTTCTCTTGAAAATGGATAAAACGTGAAAAACGAAGGGTCTTACTTAAAATTAGATTATCTCTACCCTATTATTTTTTGCCTCGTTAGCAGAGCGAGGAAACGAAAAAATATAAAAAAATATTTTATGTCCACGAGTGGGAATCGAACCCCTAACCCACGACAAGCCACCAAAAATATGATATTTAAGTAAAACTATGGAACCACAGTTTAAAATAAAGGTAGCATGAACAATTTTGTATTAGTAAGAGTGGTATTTCTGCTGTAATCCGACAGCAGAGTGAGCTCTGGGCTTAGCTCTATCGTCCGGGACGTTTTTGAATGAAATATAAAATTTTATCTCAAAGGTAAAAATATTACTATTGGAAAGGCTTCCAACTATAGTTATAAAGACTATAGGTTCGATCCTGATTTCAGATAATGAAGATATGTTGCATTTAAATTATTTTGAATTTATTTTGATTATGTTTTATCATTTAGAGAAAACGCGGCGTTAGTTACTGCCACACAACGCGCAACGTCTCTTAAATTAATAAAAGCCCGATTGCATCGATAAAATGTAAAATCAGAATCTGATGAACCTAGTGTTCATCAGATTCTGATTTTACATTTTAAAAATGTGCAGTTTTAGCGGAAATACGGAATTAATGAACGTATAAAATAAAGCAAAACCACATGTTTATTATTATTTACTCTCAAAATCGTTGGTCAGAATTTTTCAAAGATATAATTATGAGAAACAGAAGCTTCGTTCTTTTTAATTCTAAGTATTTGTTACAAACATGTAAATTGAAATATTTTCAACTAAATATTATCAAATTCTGAGCAGTACTAGATTAGAGAAGTTTTAAAAAAATCTTGCTATGTTAACAATACATAGTGCATAATATAGCTTTACCCTTCCTGTTTCATTGGATAGGCAGAGGAAGATTAGTGTTAAGACACTCTGTGTCCCACCTTCTGCAAAATTCTCAAGATATTGCGTAGAGTAGCCTCAACAACGCGATTTTAGTGTTACTGGAGTAAGAAATGAAGATATTTATTTCCCTAATTGGGAATGGAACCCACAGCCGTAAAGTTCACAATCAGGTACGATGTACGAGTATGTATATACTATATTATAATATATCAAACGAAACTTATCAAAACTATTGTCGTAAACCTAAATAGCCTTTTAATATTAAACATCTCATTCCACCATCCGCGACCATAAACTAGAATAACAAAATTAGAATAATGTTTATAGTTTTAGAATTGAATAGTATTTGACGATCCATTAATTTGGCCTTACCTAACTACTATAGTAATATAGTTAACTAATATAGTTTAGGATTTGAATAATAATAATAGATTTGTTATTATTATTTATTTTCATATAAAGCTACAGTGGCGCAGTGGCACAGCGTCCGACTGTTCGATGAGCACTCAGAGAGATAAGCAATTTAATTTTTTTCGCCCTGTTAATAAGGCAAAGTGCGGGGGTGAGTTCTGTCACACAGCTCACAATGTCTGGAATATATGTATGTATATATAGAAGGCTATAGTGGCGCAGTGGCACAGCGTCTTACTGTTCGATGAGCACTCAGAGACATTTATTTTAATTTTTAAAATTTTTCGCTCTGTTAACAAGACAGCGTTGGTGAGTTCTACCCCTCAGCTCACAATATCTCGGCAGAAAGGGGGGAACGGGGGCTATGCGCACAAGAAGCGTGAAACTGTAAAACAATATCTATTTCCACAAATCAAATTCGAACTCCTGAATACCGTACTCAACAGACATGCCCATTTCAACATCACGCCGTTAACTTAAGCAATAATAATAACACTACATCAGCCGTAATCAAGATCTCTAGTCCGGGATATAACCGAACTGGTGTTTGTCGCTTCGAAAACGTGAAATGAGCAATTTTCGGGCCATTTCAAATGCATAAAACTTTATGCCTCACCGCAGAACCACTGACCAAAGTCAGGAGATCTACGCCAATTTTACAAAAATCCTCGTTTATTCGACCTTGTGGTACAAATGAGGCGGAGAAGCGAGCTCAAGCTAAGCTGGTCCACGAGCTGGTGTAACTGTTAATTTTCAAGAATAGCCAAAACCTTTCCTCTTAACGAGCGTTGGTCATTAAGAAATGTTTAACAGCCGACGGAAATGCTTTGACCCGCGAGTGGCTTAGAAGTTATAGTAATTAGTGCAGGCACCAGGTTCAACTTATTCGATTTCATTACGGCAAATCATAGACGGTTTGGTCTTGGGAATTATGCTTGGCACAAGTTAAATTAGAGTACTGGATGTCTTGGCAACTTTGTTGTGATGGAGTGGTCTTCGTAGTTTGAGATGAGTTGGATTGTTGTTTTTTTTTAATTTCTTTATTTAGGCTTGGGGAAGGAAAAGAACTTAGTGGCAATTCACTCCGCTCTCCGCAATACCTGGTTTCTTTGATAGGCTGAATTTTTTTATGTGAATATATGTCGAGAAAATTATAGGACATAAATATTCCCCCAAGAGAGCACAGCTATTTCGATTTTTTTTAAATATATTATTTTCATTTAAAATCTTTTAAAACTATATTGTATTGTTGTATACACCCGCTTACATAGATATAAAACACTCAAACCTTATTATATAAGACATTATCTCCTTTCCACCTTCCGATGGATGCTCTAGATATTACGTGTTGAGTGACAAAACTCAACGCCGCCTTTTACCTTGTTACTAAAGCGAAGAAATGAAAGTATAAAATATTTCATTAAAATCGAACCCACTACCGTCGCGCTTATAGCCTCTATACACGCCAACTTTATATAAGCACAATGTAATTATATTAAATTTCGTGAGAAACAAAGAAAATATTTGCGAATCATTTTGTAAACTCTTAGCCTAAGCTTTGTTTATTCATAACACAATTTCTTTCCTTTCTTCCTTTTTTATAATTATAGCAATATGTTTTATTACAATATTGTTTGCGCCTCAAAAGGTAAAGAGAATAATACGGTAATATTAGAGTAATAAGGAAAATATAAATATTTAATTTTTAGAGACCAGTCGTAGCGCAGTAGCAGCGCAGAGCTCCAAGTACGAGTAAAAACGTGATAAGTTGTGAGTTCAAGTTCTAGAGTTTAGGGGACGGAGTTACTTAACACTACGTTCTCTGCCTACTGTGTGGTAACACTTCCACTTACCGCTATATGTTTTTCTAAAAAAACTAAAACTAAACTAGCTTCACGCTTTATCCCTAGCGGAGTAGTCAGAGAGAATAGAATAGTACGTTTTTCTAGTATATGATATATGGGATACAGCTAAAAAATAAACTACTGATGTAATTTTTGTATTCGTAAGAAATAGAATTACACGTCACTACGTTCTCTATGCCTTCACAAAGCCGTTTGTTAGTAAAAAATAGAAAAAACATGACCCAAAGTTTAGTATAAACAAAAACTCCCACAAACTCGCACATACTCGTAGCATATTGCAATATCAGAAAGCTTATTTTCCACCAACCATTTTCAATATGCGGTAATACTTCCACTGGCTATATGTTTTTCTTCACACAATCTCGTCTCGATCGCGGATTGCCGATGCGTCCGATAAACGGGGACTCCAATTTCCTGTATATGTACACACTAAGGATATTCTGGGGCAGGGAACCTGGCAAGGATATAAGGGCACCTTTGTCGTTTTAATTTTTATCAGGTGTGTACTTTGGTTATGAAGTTACCGATATGTGTTGATTTTTGGTTGAGGTAAGCGGATTTGTTCCTTAGAAGTTGTGAAAGTAGTGGAGACTATTGAAATTATTATTTGTTTTCTTATAATTAGCCTGCACTAAGTGTGGCATCAGATTTGAAAAGACTATCTTAAGAGCATGTTGCTTTTGCTTACCGTGCTGTATGCGAAAAACAGCGTAAAGTTAAGCAAAATAATATTTTAAAACTACAAAAATTAGACTACATAACATTAAAAAGAAAAATATAAGCCCTCATTTTATATTTTTCAAAAGAAAAATATAAGCCTCACCCTTTTTTTTGCTTCGCGCAATTGATGAAAAAACTATAGTTCTGGTGAAAAAATTATAAAACTCATTCAAAATCGAATATTGGGTTATATATTGGGAACGGAAAGTTTGGAAGTACTTTGTTGTTGTAATTAAGTTGTTTTCTTAATGACATTTTAAATGTTTTTCCATATATGGCTGATAAGAGAGAAAACTTAACGTTCGGACTCTCCATCCATATTTAAAATTAAGCTTGATGGAATGATAGATTGTAAAAATTCAATTAAAATAACCAATTAAATCCATAACTTTTAATTAAATAAAAAAATAACATCTTAAGATATAATTAATTTATTAATGTAGACCCAATTTCGGCTTCTGAATGTATTTGAATTATTTTCATTTTTTTACAACTTTCAACAAAGCACGGCGTTGAGTACCGTCACACAACAGTCGAAGAGCAATAGTCGAGCAGAGAATTGGGAAAGAGATAAGTTAATTGAGAAATACCGAGCTCCCTATATATACTCTGTTGTGCCGAAAAATACATAGAGCTGTAAAGCGTTTTAATACTAGAGTCTCTAGACGCTAAAAAAGGTAATTCAGTCTGTACAAGCACAGGACATAGAGCCTTGTATGAGGCGTCCGTATAGCGTATCCCGGATAAGATTATAACATTTTTTATTACCACCCTGCCTGGATGGTGTATGTACGTACGAGAGTAGCTCTATTACTTATACAAGTCTGATTTATTCACAACTTTCAAAGCAATAATTTGGAGAGAAATTGACTTTTGACATTTTTATTTGAATTTACAGTAGGTATGTGGATTATGAAATGATATAGTTTAAAATTCCTAGATTTACTATAGTTGAAAATACCGCCTGCCTGTAGCTACGGTTGCCTTTTCTCGTATGGCAGGAAATTTTCAATTCAGGCACTCAGTTCCCCAGTTTCTACCCAATTTAGCAGAGATAGCAAGCTGAGTGGCGGATCTCAACACTGTGCCTTATCTAGTAGAGCAGGGAAATTAAAATAATTGAATATAATGACTTTATTATTTTAATATAGAAAGAAGTAGAGACCGTACCCACAACCATCGATTTTATAGTCAGATATGAGAATCAAACCTAGAACTACTACGGTTATAGGCTTCAAAAAAATATTCTACTTCTAAATTTATTTCACATAGTAAAGAAACTCGTATATGTAAAAGTATAAGAATAATATATCGGCGAAACCTATTTTAGAAGATCCGGACAATTCGAACGAATCCGCAAGCAATCTTATAAGGAAAATAAATTAAGGATGGCATTACAAACTCCAATACCCAGCCAGCGTTTCCAATTTCCCATATAAAATGTAACCATAATTCCTTGTCAATAATATATTACTGAGTATATTCTATTTGGTTAGTTATTCGTCTAATAGTTTGATGTATTAATGTGTTATTTGGGGAAACGAAGA
>JAATLQ010037195.1:0-49177 GCA_013421005.1 Heliconius erato x Heliconius himera | reverse complement strand
TTGAAATTAGGATGTTTTTGTATTTCAATAGCCTCGCGGATCATTCTAGGAATGTATCTGTTTTCCTTAGCGAGGATTTGGGGTTTATCAAACCTAATGTAGTGGCTGGGTTTATCCACAGTATGCTCACACACAGCTGACTTCGATACATGCCCATTCTTGATATCAGAGATGTGTTCTTTCACCCTAACACCGATGCTTCTCTTTGTTTGACCGATGTATGATAAGCCACAGTCACAATCTAATTTGTATACACCTGCACTCTGTATTCCTTTACAGAGTGCAGGTGTATACAAATTATTCAAAGTATTAGTAGTTTAGTTTTTTTTAAGCTAATAAAAGTTATTTTTAACCGACCTCTATAAGAAAAGGAGATTATCAATTCTTCTGTATTTTTTTTGTATCATAAACATAAATTTTCACTATTACGATTTCTTTCGGATTGATATTGGTAGGCTTTGTAGAATGAATGTTTAATTTTGTAGGTGAATATCATAGACCGTCATGGTGGACCTGGAAATTTGATAATAATCTCAGCTCTTCGCATTCTTGAGGTAAATAGTACGGAGAAATGGACGGACTTACAACAAAGTGATCAAGTAGAATAGTGTTATAAGCAGTGGAACTATGGATATGTGAAATTATTTTAGAAAATGGCGATTAACATATTTTTTTTTCTAATATAAAGTAAATTGATAAAATATCTTTGTCGTCATTTTATTTATAAAACAGTTATTTTAACTTCATTGTAGATTAAAAAAAAACAAAGAATTAATATTTGAAATAAGTGGGGAAAGGAGTGTCTTTATACAAGGTTCTCATACCCTACTGTGTGCGGGATACAGTGTGAAGCTAATTTATTTTATTTTTTATTTAAAATCTGAGTTATTTAATATTTATTTGTTGGCAGTCAAAATAAATATTCCAAAAAAGAATATAACACACATAACAAATAATATTGTTTAACTTCACACTAGGGTAGGGTAGGCGAAACTTAGAGTTAAGACACACTGTTCTTTCTGTTCTTCTGGACTCAACGATCTTATTTCAGCGGAACTCAACGCTGCCCTTTGTCTTGTTACCAAAGTTATAAAATGAAAATAATGCAATACGGGAGGGTTGCATTATTTTCATTGGGCATCCAACCCACAACGACGATTACAGCCAAGTCGACCTCAAAATAAATAATATTATAATTTAATTCAGGTCACACAACTTACTTGTAAAAGTGGTAAACACGTAAGATTAAACCTGAAACTAGTTTTCAGGATGCACCTCGAACTATGTACTAACGGGAATAAAGTTGTACGACGCGACGTTTAAAATGGACGGTAACTACTTGTACGGTACAAGAGATTTCGTGTTTCATTTCCTTGTTCAAATATAGGAAATTTCTTTGTAAAATTCGTTTTAAAATGTGAAATGGATGTCTTTGTTATAGTCTACAATTAAAAGGATCTAGGATTTTATTCTCAAACGAACATATTAATTGCTATTGTTTCTCACAGTAAGTATTACAAAATTGCTATTTTTAATACAAATTGAAATGTCGGTGTATTAAATACTAACGTTTATATTATATTTATTTAATAAATACTTATAAGTATATATTTGACGGATTAATATTTTAATGTTGTATTAATAAATTGATAATACTTAAAAAAAAAAAAATTAAATTAGCTTCACGCTATATCCCGCACACAGCAGGGTAGGCAAAGGGAACCTAGAGTTAAGACACTCCGTTCCCCACTTTCTGCCGAATTCTGGAGGCATTGCGTGTTGAGTGGCAGAACTCAACGCCGCGCTTAACCTCGACACCAGAGCGAAGAAATGGAAATATAAATTTAAGTAAATATTTCATCTCCTCGAGTGGGGATCGAACCCACAACCAGTCGGTTTTGCAGTCACACCTCCGGCCTCAAATACTTAAAAAATATTGTTAATAATAATGAAATTAAAGAAAAAATACCTTTTCTAAGAACGAGCTATATGAATATTACATTTTGATAGCGAGATAAATGTTCTTAATTGTTTTTCTGTTGTCATCAAAATGTAATATGTTTTTATTATATATTAAGTGCTATATTTCTTATTAGAGTTAATTTATTTTTAGCTTTTTAGTTCATTTTATTAACAAACTAGTGGACGCGCGCAGCTTCGCAAAATATTTTTAGGAGTCTGAATTTCAAATTTTATAAAAATCAGTGCCGATTTAAAAAAATCCATACGAACTTTTAACACCTATTTCATTCCTCTAGGGTTAAAATTTTTCCAAATCCCTTCTCCAGATTTCATCCAGATCATGAACATAAACATATGTCCAAATTTCACGTTTTTACTATTAACGGTTACGGCTGTGCGTGCGTCTTACCTCAGTCAGTCAGGTACATGTCCTTTTATATATATAGATAATAAAAGCTTGTTCTTAAAAAAAGCTTTTTTTATTTAATTTTATTTTAACTTATTAGTATTTCTAATTTTAAATTTTTTTCAATCGAATCAAACGAGCCAAAATTCCAGCGTTACGGAGATCCTATGGCTCCTTCCAGCCTCCCTTTCTTCCAGCTTCATCATCAGACCCTGGTTACCATATAGTATCAATGTACTTCAAGACGAATCAAGTGAGCTCAAACTCGATGGAATTGTGTCGTTTGATTAGTTTGTTCCTGTAGCCAACTTCCAGCTCACATTTTCAGACCCTGGTTACTATTTAGTATCAAAGTACTTGTCAAGGTAAATCAAACGAGCTCAAACTCGCTGGAGTTGCGTCGTTTAATTACGGAGTTGCTATGGCCACCTTCTAGCACCATCATCAGGCAGCTCTATGTCATAATAATATCGTATTGTCATCCGATTTATACATGCATGCAAAATTTCAGCTCAATCGGAACCTGGAATAAATTTAACTTGCAAGATTTGATTACAGACAACGGGACAAGTGAAAGTAAACAAAAGCTTGTAATTAATGTACAATTTACTATTAATTATGTTAAATAAACAAAAAAAAATCCTTATATTTTACTTTTGCCCATCTTGGTGAAGCAAAACGCGACGTTGAGTTTAATCACTCTACTACAATATCACGGTAAAAGTTAGGGACTTATCTCTCTACATACATTTACGTCACTCGAAATAGTCGAGGCCTTCGTGGCGCAGGGGCACAAGGGTGTGACTGTAACGCGATGGTTGTGGGGGTTCGATCCCCACACGAAAGAATGTATTATTACTTTTTAATATTTCTTTTTTTTTCGCTCTGGTTTCGAGGCAAAGCGCGGCCGTTAATTCCGCTACTCAACACGCAATTCCTTCAAATTTCAGCGGAAAATTGGAAGCGGAGTGTCTAAACACTAGGCTCCCTTTCTGCCTACTCTGAAGTGAAGCTAGCTGTATTTAGGGATATTTTAAAATTATTTCTTATAATTTTTCGAACACGATGTGTACTCGATTATAAAATCTACCGAAGCAATGAAGTTTAAATTACTAATAACTAATTGAGACAAGGTTATCGACAGATTAAATCTAGCTAGTTGTATCTACTGTACAAGAAGTATTATAGGCAAGATACTATGACACTTTTTGTGAGTATTTTTTAACTTTACGATTCTGCCGCAATGGTTGTCGGTTCGAATTCATTCAGTGTAAAAATTTAAACATGAATAACTGAATGAAATTTTAATAAGTTTATTCTTTAGGGGGATAATCATTAAAAAGATTTAAAATTAAATAAAAAATATGCAAGTTGAATATATATTTTCCAAATTCTTTTCAAATCTACTAAATAAATCAGATGAATATTTTTTTTTTGTGATATATGTATCAGAAACTCTGTTATGTGTAAGGTTATATGTATATATACCTATCGCAAAATACATGTAAAAACGATACTCAAATAAAAAAGAATAAATAAAGCACTAAATACGTTTTCGTGCGTCTTTATTACAGTCAGTTATTAAGAGAAACGTACATCGAAACGTATCATAAAATTCGTCCTCACAATATTTTTATATAGACTATGGGAAACAAATTATCTTTTCCCATTTCTTATAGATACGTTATTATTAATTTTTAATAATAATAAATATTTTAAATAATAATAAATTACTACTTTATAGTTAATTTAATTGAAATTAGTAAGCCAGTCGTGGCGTGACCACCACCCACCACCATCAGACGGAAGGAATGAAAATATTAAATGTTTCATTGCTTCATGTGGAAATTGAACCAAAGACCTAACCCAAAAGATACATCTGGTCACTACAAATCGTTAGAAATTAGCCAGCAAGCGTTCCAGCTAACATTCATCTACTAAGACATTAACTGCCTTTAAAATGTTTCAGCTGAGTCGGTTTAACGCGCCCCCGAGGAATGAGAAAGAACCAAGTTATCCTACAATTGTGAATGTGAGTCTTACTTTTGAAACATTTTATTATTACATTTTATTATTACAGTATTTATTTTTATAAGGAATTTCTTTGAAGTTATGAAACACAGTTAAAAAAGGATAAACTTACAGGTAATACACACATATGTTAGCAGTCCTTATAAAAATGTGAGGCCAGTCGTGGCACAGGAGCACAAAGTATGACTGTAAAACCGACTGGTTGTGGGTTCGATTAGCACTAGAGGAGATGAAATATTTACTTACATTTATATTTCCATTTCTTCGCTCTGGTGTAGAGGCGAAGCGCGGCGTTGAGTTCTGCCACTTAACACGCAATGCCTCAAGAATTCGGCGGAAAGTGGAGAACGGAGTGTCTTAACACTAGATTCCCTCTGTCTACCCTGCTGTGTGCTGGGATACAGCGTGAAGCTGATTTTTTTATAAAAATGTTGCTACAGAAGTGCCGAAACAAAACTTATAACAACGCTGTCTTTGCTTAACAATGTTCAGGGAAACGTGTAGTCAACGTGAATTCGAAAAACTTCGAGGCTGAACCCTTAAACCTTGAACCCGAAAACCGGAAGTTATCTCAACGGGAAAATAAGAATATTTCATTCTTAAGAGTAGCGATTGAAGCTATATCTATCGTGGTTGCAATCTGGTTCTGAGCCAAGGTTTTGAAGTTTATTAATTTGGTTACTTTTTGAAATTTATGTTTATTTTACTTAACATTTAAAGCAAGACTATAATAATATATAGCGATAGCAGTTCAAATTTCTTTTCCTGTAGCATATTGCCAAACTCAGCGAGAAGGAATTCTTCAATTTTGAGCGTTTTCAAGGATGGCAGGCACTTCTCAATTATAGCCAGCCTTCGCTTCCGCTAGTACGCACTGGAAATGATATCTTGGTCCATACGGTGAAAGAAAAGTCAATGCCTTAGGCGCTTTCTTTGCTTCGAGCTCTACATTGGATTACCAAGGAACAACGCCTTAGGCGTAAGAACAAAGAACAACAGCTTAGACGAGCTCTGTCCTTTTTGGACATCCACAAGTCGAGCGGGCCAGATGGCATCTCTCATATTTCTCTTAACCTTCTTAGTAATAACTGTAACTACATTTCTAGAATCTAGGCAACAGAAACTTCTATTATTCCAGTTAGCTGCTAGTTCATATTTATATTCAATGGAATACAAACACATAACTTCGCATTAAATTTGCAAGCATTAATTGTGCCTACACCTGAGCTGCTATTTGTGTGCATACATTGAGCCAGGTCTACAGCTATCACTGTGATTTTATGTCTTTGTTGTAATATACAAACACACATATATTCACACTTATAATATAAAAAATCAGCTTTACGCAGTATCCTGCACTCAGACGAGTAGGCAGAGGGAACCTAGCGTTAAGACACTCCGTTCTCCACTTTCTACCGAATTCTGGAGGCATTGCGTGGTGAGTGGCAGAACTCAATTTGTTTGCGCTTTGCTTTGTTTCGACACCAGAGCGCAAAAATGGAAATATTAATTTAAGTACATATTTCATCTCCTCGTATAGGGATCGAACTCAAAACCAGTCGGTTTTACATTCACACTTTGTGCCCCTGCACCACGACAAGCCTCAAAAATATTTTACGTTTAAATACTTAAAAAATCCCTGAATCCGTATCCGGACTTGTTTATTTTCTTTTTAGTTTTATGCAGTCGGGGTTTTTGTTTTTACAAATATTTTTTTATTTTTCAATTTTTTGTTAGAATTTATTATGATAATGATAATCATGATATACCTTTTTGAAATTCTGAAATTGAGCTCTTTAATTTGATACCCATATTGTAATATTCGAAACGAAAAATTTTTTTTTCACTACGTCTAATGGCGTACCACAGCCGCCATGATTATTTTTTATTAACGTCACCTATTTAAGAACACTTGGGCTGCTAATACAAATCTAACGACACCTCAAATATGTAAATCCGTTCAGCGGTTCTGGAGATACGAGGTAATAAAGAATATTACATACATACAAGATACGCGCGAAAAACATAACCCTTCCTTAGCAGTCGGGAAAAATATGGAAGAGGCTATCGGTGCTTATGGCCATTAATTATGATATCTTTTTAGAGGAATAAAAAAAAATATTTCAGTGAAATAAAAAATACTCGATTCCTTTCTTTTTCATTTTACATTTTTATTTTTTTTATTTCCGTCCATTTTAGAGCTTTTACATTTACAATCAAATTATTTTTATCGGATTAATGGTATATCTTTTTACCTCTATCTATTATCCTCATTTGTTACGGCGTGAGAGGGTTTACGTATTAAAAAAAAAGTTTAATTTAAATTTCAATACTATATTTTGTACACAAATGATTATTATAATATTATTATATATCATCTAACTTTATAAGAGAATTGTTGCTGGTGGATGTTGTATCTGAACTAAACTAAATTGCAGATATTGCTCCGACCCTCTTTGGGATCTTTAGAGAAGTTGAGAATAATCTTAACTCAAATATTAGAATTATAGTGTAGCATGGCGTACATTCCAACAACTGCGCTACGGCAAATTCAGCGTAAAAATATATATTTAAAATGAAATCAAAATGAGCTCTACGCTGTATCCCGCATATGGCACGGTTGGCAGAGGGAACTAAGTGTTAAGACACTGCGTTCCCCACTTTTCGCCAATTTCGAGGCATTAGGTGTTGAGTGGCGGAACTCAATTCCGGGTATTTGGTTTTGTGCCAGAGCGCGAAATGAAAATATTAATAAACAATAATTCAAGTGGGAATCTAGTGCTCCTGGGCCACGACGGGCGGCCTCAAGTATATATTTTTCCTTAAATTTTTTTTCTTAAAGTTATACAAGGCAATTAGACTAACTCATTTAGTTATGCAAAGCTCCCATCTAAGACTACATAACTGTTTCACAGGAATATAACTGCTCTTCACAATTCTGACGGAAATATGAAAATATTCGTTGCAGGGTATAACAGCGGCTGTAACGAGGAAGGAAGTGCTTAATAATATTTTTCATTTTTCTCCACTTGCTTTATTGTTAAAGTTCTGGGAAAAATGTACGGTAACATATTTTTTTTGTTTACAACACTATGAAACAAAACTTCCTTTTTGTTTTATATTTTCAAATATGAGATTTTAGTTGCAATTTCAACAACAATCAACTTGAAAGTATTATCAATATTTTGTATTGTTATCACTTGCTAACAAAATTGCAAAAAAATGTAATGTATACATATTAAAACCAACATTTACCAACATATTTACCATAAAACCAACATTATTACATATTAAAACCAACTTTTAAAGTATAAGTTCATACAATTTCATATTCCCAGACTTGTGACGTCGGAAAAATTTCAAAGAAGTTCTAGCAAGACTAAAAGGAATTGATGTGACGGTGTGTGACAGCACCGGCGTCTTCCTTTCTCATCTTTCCTGTCTGTCACCTACGTACGTCTTATACTAATGCTTGGATATCTACATACATACAACATACATATCTTTTGTTAGATTCTTTTTTAGAATGGCGCTTTATATGAAATCCGCTCTACACCGTCCAAGATTTACAAGGCAAATAATAAATATAAGTTTTAATACGTTTCTAAAAAAATATTATTCTTATCTATGTGTGAAATAAAACTTTAAAAATGTTAAAAATATATTATGTTTCTATGTTTACCGATTTTTTGTAATTATAAACCGGTATTTCACGTAGTTTTTATATGAGTAACATTTTCTGTACGTCATTGCCGGCCATTTGTAAGTTTTTGTCAAATATAGCCAATTAATTAATTATATCAAAATTTAAAATAATAGAAACTGAAAAAGGATTAAACTATTTAGAATATCCAAAATTCATTTTGTTGCTATGAAATGGAGGAATGCGACATGACACAACTTGTAGCTGTACAAACCGTGGTAGCTTAGCCAGGATATTCTAATTTGGGCAAGAATGTCACTAAGTACCAAAAACAAAATATTCAAACTAAATATTCTTAGCAGATCTAAGTTAATAATATTAAGTTCGATGACTAGAAGCCGACTAAAATTAACTAACCTCCAAAAAATATAAAACGAGAAAATATTCTCACCTGAAATTGTTACATACAAGGTATTTTATATATTAATGATCTATTAAATAATTAAAGTACACGTATAATATTTTTATAATACGTGTCCGGTGTGGTGAATTAGGGTAGATGGAATTCGACCTTTACCTAGGTACAGTAGAGTGAGGAAATTAAATATTTCACCGAACGAATCCTGAACCGTCACTCCTCACTTGTGCCTCTACGCCACGACGACTTTACAAAAATTGCTTGTTTTTGTCTATTAATTGTCTTGAGTTCAGTCTTGGCGCAACGGTACAAGCGTATCTTTAAACGTGGCAGGATGTACGTTCGACTTCCACTTTTAGGAAATTACCTATTTAATATACGCAAAGCGCAGCGTTGGGTTGCGCCACTAAACACGCTTCGGTGAAAAGTGGGGTACAAAAGTGTCTTAACATTAGGTTCCCAGGTTCCCTCTATCTACTCTGCTACGTGCGGGATACACGAAAAGCTAAAAAGGAATGTCTGGACAATAATATGAATGGTCACAAGTTAAACTGTTGTCTATAATTAACAAATTCTATACGTCGCTGGGCGCTCGTGATGTGAGGTTTCGGGTGTTTGACTCTTCGAATGTGTAATATGAAAATAAAGGCGATCTTCCAGGCAAAATACTAATATCAAATTAATTAAATAAAAATATATATATTTAACAATTTTAGTAATGCATGAAGATATATAGTTTTTATTTTTAAGTGATAAATAATATTACTTAAATGCAAATAAAAAAAATACTGGTTATTTAAAAAAAAAATTACGTTACGCCGTGTACTGCATATCTCGCATGGTAGGCAGAGCGAACCTACTGTTAAGATTGTGTTGAGTCGTGAAACTCAATACCATGCTTTGGCTTGTTACCAGAACGACGAAAAAATAATAATAATTCGTTCCTCCGACTAGGAATCCAACCTACAACCGTGCGGCTTGTGCAACAACAGCTCTAAATTAAAATGCATACATATATCTAGTATATAATGATGTATAAGTCCTTTAACTTAGATCAGTAGCAGGATAGGCAAAGACAGCTCAAATTTGTGTTAAGACTTTCCGCTCCACTTTTTCCGGCGAGGAGGCATTGCATGTCGAGTGGCGGAACTCAACGCCGTGCTTTGCCACCAGAGCAAAGAAATGAAATATTAAATTAAAATATTTCATTTATTCAACTGGGAACGGAACCCATAACCTGTCGTGTTTACCGTCGCACTCTTGTGACTCTGCACCACGACTGGCCTTTTATATCTAAGTCTTTTTTTAGGATTACTTGATCATTATGTTTTGATTTATGAAATTTGAATTCCTCGCATTGACGGGTTATATGAAATTCTATAAGTTTAGTTTAATCTTGAGAAGTTTCAGGACCCTTGTAGAATAATTTAGCGTTGATGCCCTACAATTATATCAGTACTAAATATTAAGAACATTTTAGGATGTAAAATGATTTTAGTCTTAAATATCCAGAATTCGATGGAAGATCAGAAGATGGAACAAATTCGCAAATACTGTCTGAATACTACTCTATTGTCAAAACAAACTTTTAATAATACGACTATTGAGATATTAAAGTAAAGTAAAGGTTTTAACTTTCTGCTGGCACCCAGAACCTTACCTTTCGTGGAAATAATAACAAACGTTGAGGACTGTCTATATAAAAACAAGATTTTTAAGGAAGTAACACTATTCATTGTAACGTGTTAAATTCTAAGCGTTTGCTTGAAAAATTAAAGTATTTTATTAACTAATAGTGGGCGCGCGCGGCTTCGCCCGCTTATTTGCACCCTTAGGAGTGAATTTAAAAAAAACCACGAAATACGTGTTCAATAAAATATTTTTAACAGTCTGAATTTATTTTTTTATAAAAATCGAGGGCGTTTTAAAGATTTTTCCATACAAAGTTGAACCTCTTATTTGCACCCTTAGGGGGTGAATTCTAAAAAACCATGATGTGTTTCATGATGTGTTTCATTTCAAATTCAGATGAATGAAATGTTTTTAAGAGCCCTAATTTCAAATTTTATAAAAATCGGTGCCGATTTAAAAAAAATCCATACCAACTTTCAACCCCTATTTCATCATTTTGGCGTTAAAATTTTTCAAAATCCCTTCTTAGTGGATGTCCAGATTATGAAAATAAGCATCTGTCCAAATTTCACGTTTCTACCATCAGCGGTTACGACTGTGCGTGCGTCTTACCTCAGTCAGTCAGGTATAGGTCCTTTTATATATATATAGATTTCGAATAAAGTGCTTTGATTTGATAGATGTATAACGGAAATGAAGATGCTGAGGTGATTGATTGGCTTAACGCTTATTAAGAAAACGTATAAAAATTTGAACGCAGCGGGACACGAACCCGCGCCTCCTGGAAACCGACCAATTTTTATACGTTTTCTTAATAAGTATTTTTCTTTCCTAAGTGGGGAATAACACTTTAAAAATGTTTAAAAATGGCTTATATGTCTTCATACGTAACACATCGATTCGAGGTAACCTTAGGATCCGTGACGTAGCGGATAAGCTCCAAGAGCGTCACCTAAGATGGTAAGACCACGTTGGGCCGCCCTATGAACTATGTCGGAAGGAAGTGCCTTGCTATGTTTGTCCATAGAGTTAAACTTCTGGAACGTCCAAGAAAGCGATCTTGACACATTAAAAACAATCTGTAGGTCTTTTATGTAACTCATATTCAGTTAAATGTGATCAGTTTTAATTTCTTTATATAGCTATGTCATTTCTGAAATATCTTGAAATAAGGAAAAGTAATTAAAAAACGAAAACTAAATCATTTAATCATCAAAATCCTTTATATCCTTTTGTATTGACCCCGCATGTACAGATTGTCAATATGCTAGAAATATCGTTGAAATATTGGAGCGCTCTTCAAGTCATGCACATACGTTGCTGGCTCACTGTATTTTTAAGCAAGAGACGATAAAGTTACAGATAAAAATGTTTATTTAGAAATAACAAAAAGTTTTACAGTTTTAAAATTTATTGCTGTTCATTACGCGGGTTGAATTTTTCTTTATGAGACTATGTTATTTTCTTTAACATTTATGAGGCCCGTCGTAGCGCAGCGGCACGAAGTGTGACTGTAAAAACGACTGGTTGTGGGTTCACTCGAGGAGATGAAATATTTACTTAAATTTATATTTCCATTTCTTCGCTCTGGTGTCGAGGCTAAGCGTGGCGTTGAGTTCTGCCACTTAACACGCAATGCCTTCAGAATTCGGCAGAAAGTGGGGAAAGGAGTGTCTTAACACTAGGTTTCCTCTGCCTACCCTGATATGTGCGGGATACAGCGTGAAGCTGATTTTTTTTTTATTAAACATTTATAGCCTAGTCCTACATTTATAGTTATACTTTAAGATTTTTTTTTATTATTTTATTGATTTTAAGATTTTTTTTTATTATTTTATTGATTTATAAATAAGATGCAAAAAAACTAGCTGTACTATAAAATACGTTTATGAAGCGGCCAAAGAAATATGAATAAAATATAATGTAAATGATCGTGTCACCTGCACACGACGTTAGCTATTCTCACCGTTTCAAAAAAATACTGCAATGTTTATTTTAGAAATACCTATGATTTTCTTATTTTAAATAGTTTATAAAACTATTTGTAAGTCAAATTTAATAGAAGACCCCATCTTAAATTTTTTATTCAAATAAATTTATTATGTCCTGCGTAAAGGTATGTACTCGTATATATTTTAAAAACCTAATATTGCGATCTCCACTTGAAAGAATTAATTAAATTATTTTTATTTCTTTGCTTTGGAAAAATAAATTGTGGTGTTGAGTTCCGCAATTAAAAACACAACAAGAACTGTAGAGACTAATCAGAAATGTCCTTTATACTACTACAAAAAAATAAGCTTCACGCTATATCTCGCACACAGGGTAGGCAGAGGGAACCTCGAGTTAAGACACACCGTTATCAAAAAATAAATAAATAAGCATTATCTTAAAAATATATAGTAATATTTGAACATGGCTATATCATATTTACTCTATAACACAGTCTGTGGCAATCTACTGACAATAAACGTGGTCCGGCGTACATCGCGGTAATTAATTTTCGGACGGGTGAGTAAATAGAATGTTGAATGGCTCCATCTATTCTATAGGTATTGGACACGTTTAAAAATATTTGTTATAACTTTTAGTTATAATATTAGTATTAATCGTTTAATAAAAAATAGTCAGTCGCGGCGCAAGGGCATAAGCATAAGTGACTGTAAACGCGACAGATTATGAGTTCGATTCCCTCTCGAGGAAATGCAATATCTCTGGTGTCGAGGCAAAGCGATGCGTTGAATTCCGCCATTCAAAGCCTCCAGAAATCGGCGCAAATTGGGGAACAACGCCGCGGTTTGCTTTGACGCGAACCAGAGAAAAACATTTTTATTTCCTCGAGTGGGAATCGAACCCACACCAGCCGCGTTTACGGCCCCTGCGCCATGACTGGTCTCTATACTTTATTTTTATATCAATATATAGTGTAATTTCATTCCGTTTTTTTATAAAATATATATTTTTATAGTTTCACGTTGTATTCCACACAAGGCATGGTTCGCAGAAGAAATCTGGTATCCTAGTGTTAAAACACTGTGTTTCCATTAAAGCACTGCTGTTACACACCTTCCGCCGAATTCTCGAGGCAAATGCATGTTGAGTTGCGGAGAGTTGCCTAGTTGCTAGATCGAGGAAATTAAAATATTAAATATTTCATTACCGCGAGTGGGAATCGAATACATAAGCGTAGCGCTTATAGATGCACACTTGTGCCATTGCACCTCGATGGCCTTAATTTCTCTTTTAAATCTATAATTAAAATTTGAAGTTTGTAGTTGACAAAATAAAGATGAAAACAATTCAAATTATAAAAAAATCTATATCTTTAGATAAAAAATTTTGTGTAGAAAAGCTTTTGCACTAAATTAATACTTAATATTCAGCTTAGCTTAACATTTTAGCGAAAATAATTTCTGTTCTGTTATTTTTTATTGTCTCCACATCTGTTCAATTTCATGTTATTTTATTTCTGGATCAATTTTGAAGTTAACGTACTATGTATGTATATTTTAACGTACTATGCAGCATAAAAGTTAGGTTGAGATAAAATGCGACAGGTTGTGGGTTCGATTCCTGTTCTGCGAAATGAATAATTAATATTATCATTTCTTCGCTCTCGTATCTATATCCAATGCTCCAGAAATCGAAATGAAATTTTGGAAAATGGAGACCAGAATGTCTTAACACTAGGTTCCCTCTGCGAACCTGCTGTGCGCAGGCATGACGTTTACCACTAAATGAGAATATTTATCTTATTCCCTCTCAATTTATACGTGTAATGATACAACAATAACTACAAAACTAATGGGTGCAATATCAAGATAGAAAATTCCTCACAAATCCCTGTCAAACCGCACAATCCCGTAGCGAGTTACTCCTGACGTATGGTGATGACGTTTGGCGACGAGCCAGCGAGGATAAATTAGAGGACTTAAAACTTACACTATCTCGTATGAGACAATTTAGGCTAAGCTTCAAAGATGATACTACACTTATGCAAATATAATGTTTACCTATATTTATTTTTCATTTATTTAACTTTAAAGCCATCGAGTCGTTGTGGGTCATCGTGAGACTGTAAATTAGAAGGTAGTAGATTCGATCCGAACTCGAGAAATTAATTGTTTTCATTTTCCTGATCTGCTGGTAAGACGAGAAAATAAAAATAATAATAGCGTAGTATTAAGATCAGAATGCCTTCATAAGTTTGGAAAGTAAATGAAGAAAAATCTATATTTTTCCTATTTGCTTAATGCAAGAAAATACAAAGCATAGTCTATTGGTGTCATATTAACATATATCAAATAAATAGTCATTAGATACATAGAGAGAGAGAGATGTGTTTAATCGGAATAAATAAAGAAGAGATAAAATCTATTGAGTAGATTACATGAAATTTCAAAAGTCCCGTTTTTTCGTTTCAGTTACATAAAGCAATGCAATTAATCCCATCCCAATTTAAACGACGACACAAAGTCTTCAAAAGAAAGTAAATAACAGCGTTCATTGTCAATTTTGCTCATTCACTTGATTTTTGCTGTATTGCTGTATTTTTACATAAATTTAGGATTTTTTAATTCCTATTTATGAAATCTAAGTATAAACTCGAACGTTTCAAGATTTCACGATCAAAGCGGTAAGTGGAAATGGAATTTTATTCAAAACACTTTTTGAGGCCTTCTATATTATTTTTAGCTTTTGTTCGTATTGTTGTAACAAAAATATTCGACAACTTCTGGCTAAATGAAAGAGCAGCAGAGCGGAACGCGGTGGGCGTTTACAGCGTAACTCTGGATGGATCCAATTTATTTTCTTCTGAAATAGCAAAATGTCGTCCTACTGCCGTTTTTGAACGAGTTTTTTAGCACTATCCTAATATTTTCAGTAATTTTGAGTACTTTTTGTACTCAGAAATATATATACTTGTATATAGAACCTATATGGTAGCTATTTATTTATTAGAATCATAAAACTCTGATTTGGGATCTAAACCCCCCAAAATATTTAAATTTAAAAAAGTATGTAATTGCATTTTTTGTTTCCTTTATATCCTTATTTGAAGGATAAAAATCTTCCTATAACGATATTAGCTATAAAGGTGTGAGAACCGCATAGATCGCGAATCACAGCGGGAGAATACTTAGCCATGTCCACATCGAAGTGGTCATGGATTCCAATTCAAAATTTTATATAAAAATTATAACAAATTATTTATATATTGAAACATTGAAAATAAATATATATACATATATATTTATTTTCAATGCTGTAAGACATTGTAGAAAAAAAATCTGATAGAGAGAGAATCATACAGCAGGGTAGACAGAGGGAACTTCATCTTATGACACTCCATTCTCCACTACGCGATGAATTTTCAACAATCGAACCCACAACCGCCGCGTTACAGCAGTCCCGCCCTTTTGCCCATGCGCCACGACGGACTTGAAAAATAAATTCATAAATTTTTCACAAATAATCGAATCCGAAAATTAAAAATAAAGGCGACTATCGGCTGATTATTTATTAATAAATAAAATAACCTGAATTAATTGTTTAACTGTTCAATAAAATAAAAATCAGCTTCACGCTGTATCCCGCACTCAGCAGGGTAGGCAGAGGGAACTTAGTGTTAAGACACTCCGTTCCCCACTTTCTGCCGAATTCTAGAGGCATTGCGTGTTGAGTGGTAGAGCTCAAGGCATCGACACCAAGCGCTTAGCCTCGACACCAGAGCGAAGAAATGGAGATATAAATTTAAGTAAATAATTCATCTCCTCGAGTGGGGATCGAACCCACAACCATTCGATTTTACGTCACACTTCGTACCGCTGCGCCACGACTGGCTTCAACTAACTGTTCAATGATTCCGTTAAATATTAGTACGTACGTACTACTTAGTATATTAATATTATATTATTGCTCAGTACAAAAAAAAAACTACTTTATATTTAAAAACATTAACATAATTTATTATACAATCGAAATGAGGGCTCTGTTAATAATTTTTTTTGGACTAGAACATTTACAAATTTCATTACTTTTAAGTATAAAACGTAGAACTAATTTCATTTAATACTACAAAAGAACTTAGTTAGAATATTAAACTTATTCTTGATAGAATTATACTTTCCAAACCATTCCAATAAGCCTTACTTAATAAAACTTTCTAAGGATTGTGGAACTAATATACCTATGTAATAAAAGTTAATATTTGTTTTAATGCCACATAATTTATTATTGATTTTAACTATTGTGGCGGAGTGTGGCTGCTTTTACTTTGTACGCGATGATCGTGAGTTCGATTTCCACTCGAGAAATATGAATCATTTTCACTCTGGTAAGACATAGCGCGGTGCGGCGGTGAGTCCCGTAACTCGACATGCAATCTTTCAAATTCAGACAGAATGTGCAGAACGGAGTGTTTTGTTACTAGATTATCTCTACCTAGAGTAATTGGATAATTTTAACTATATATTATTATACTTGTGTCATTTATGAGACGGAAGTAGGTTCAAATTCCAATCGGGTGAAACTTAAATATTTTCTTTTTTCTTGTCGAGATACACAAAGAACACAAGACTCTCCACCTGTCCACCTCTCGCCGGATTCTGGAGGCATTGCGTGTTGAGTGGCGGAACTCAACACCGCGCTTTGCCTCGACACCAGAGCGAAGAAATGGAAGTATAAATTTAAGTAAATATTTCATCTCCTCGAGTGGGGATCGAACCCACAATCAGTCGGTTTTACAGTCACACCTCGTGCCACTGCGCTACGACTGGCCTACATATTATAAGGTGTTATATAAGCACACAGGCCACAGCGTATAAAGTCACAGTGTTTTAATAAAGACTTAAAATATCAGGTATCGGTAAGCGGACGCGACGCTCAACTAGCAGTTTGTAGAGGTAACTTCGCTTTGTTAGTATAAAGTTTGCCTTTACTCCTCTCCTAGTTCCACGTGACGGAAATTGACTAGATAAACGTTTAAAGCTATTAAATGCCTTGATTGTTTTAGTTTTACACTTATTGCGCACAAAGCAGGGTAGGCTGAGGGAACCTTGTGTTATGACACTCCGTTCCCCACTTTCAGTCGATTTTTTGAGATATCGCTTGTTAAGTGGCGGAGCTGAACACGCTTTTGCCTTGTTACCAGAGTAAAAGAGAGAAGGAAAATATAAATAAATAATAATTCTTTCTTCCCAGTGGGAATCGAACCCGTCACAACCGTCATGCCGTCACCATCACGCTAACACGTACACCGGTACGGCTTGTGCCACTGCACTACGACGGCCTCATCCACAATTCACAATTCTTTCCTTTTCTATTTTCAATTTGTATTAATTCTATAAATCAAAATTTCTTCTCTCTACCACCTGTATGCTGACGATTTACAAATTTTACTTAAACTTGTGCATACAAGGTACTCTCACTGAGCTACCTGGTACTATAAAGAAAACAAACAATGAACTTAATCAAATATCAATTTGGTGTAAATATTTTAAAAAGTCAATCTATTTTAATCGGCAGTCCTAGGTCATTTAAAAAAATTACAAATCAAAGACCGCCTGTAACAATCAATGGGGTTTTTATTCCATTTAGCGAGTCTGTAAGGAACCTAGGTTTGATCTTAGACCAACATTTGTGTTGAAAACGACAAGTACTCTCCTACTTGTGGTTAGTACAAAAATTGACTCTGCTTCAGCGTGTCTACGAAGGCTGCGAATTTCTTACCAATACCGACCAAAATTGCGCTGGCAAATGAGCTCCTTTTATCAACTCTTGATTATGGGTATGTATGTTATCTAGATATTAAAAAGGAGTAATTAAATAAACTTAAGCGGCTTCAAAATCTTTGCATTAGTCTCATTTTTGGTGCGCGTAAATATGATCACATTTCCGAGTTTCTAAATAAGCTTAAGTGGCTCCTTATCCGCCTCCGCAGGAATACTCACATACTTCACCTTAACTATTCTGTGCTGTTTAATCGTTCCACTCCAGTAAAGTAAGGATACTTGAAGAAATAATTCATGTTTCCTCATGACGCCCACTTACGTTCCCCACGCTCCGCCAACAATCTATTGATAGAAATTCCACTGCATTCTTCTTTTCTCTAATCCTAAAAGGATATTATAGCCAAAAAATGTTTGGCACATTTTTTGGCTATAAAGTGCCTATATATTTTTTAAAAAATGCTGAAAAATAATTATTTAAATATATAACATTGTGTACTAATATACAATATATAATATAATTATGTAGAAATTCTACTTGGTGCACCGCTCACTTTTATACAATTCCAACATCCAAAAGTTGCCTGGAAAAGACCGCTTTAAGCGATAAGGCCGCCTTGTTGTACATTTTTTATTATTTTTTAAGATTTTACATTGTTTTATTTTTTTTTAAAGGTGCAATAAAGTATATTTAATATTATTATAATATAATACAATACATAGTCTAATAAACAATATACGTACATAAAGTAAAATAAATATAATAAATGCATATAAATATATACACACAAGTTGTCTCAAAGTGAAAAATTTGACTTGTGTGTCTAACTAAACTTTCTGGTGAACTAATAAAATCAAATATCTTTCAAGTAAGAGGGAGCAGTGGGACTAAATAACAAACAGTACAAGAAGGCAAGAAGATGTGAATTCGAGCGACGACGTATAGGGAGCCACTTAGAGCGATGCATGATCATATTTACGGAGGCCATCAAAATTTTGAATTCGCTAAAGTCTGTTACACATTCAGTAAAAGACTTGAAGTAAACCGGTTGAGAATGAGGCGTAGATTGTGATGAACAAGCGTTTATAGGCCGCTTCTTACGAACTGTATTATATTAGATGGTTTAAAGTGGTTATTGAGGAGATCAACATCAATGTTCACTGAAACTGATTTATATGATTTACCAACTCCCATTGTGTCTAGAAATTTCCAAGTTTTAACAGTGTCGCCGTCAACAGAATTATAGATATGGCGTCTTTGTGCATCTCTTACATCATCATCTCATATGATTCTGAGCATTTATATATTTTCCCGATTAGCATCACTATCATCGAGTTTATATTTATGCCTTTCCATGTACGTTTTAAGCAGCAGATTTTTTAAATCAGAGCTTATCCTATTAGAGCTGGCAAGTGTTTCATCTTTATCGGCTTAATGGGAGCATGCACATCATATAGCTGCTCTAGCAGTGCAGCGGCTAAATGAAGTGACCGATTTATGTGGAACCTTGAGATGATCAGTTAATTGTTTGCTAACAGACTCAGATATGTTTTCATTTAGTATTTCAGGGACTATCATGTGTTATATAGCGCTCGGTGTCACAGACGGAAAACTTATTTAATATTATAATATGTCCGCCTGATAGGCGGCCGAGCGCCGCAAAATGCTGACAAGGGAGAGATCGGGTGAACAGCGGCGATGGGAAAGGAATTTCTTCTGTTCCCACAATTATTATTTCATCGTGGAGTAGTTAAGTCGTAGGTTAAGTTAGATTTAGTTAGGTTTAGATTCAATATTGTTTCTCCAACATTGAGGACAATTATATATAAGTTAGATTTAATTTTTGTATTTCAATTTAAAATTTTAATAATATAACTTTATATAAAAAAATCGTATTTTCTTAACCCTCCAACTGTAATCGTAACTCATGTAGTAATATTTTTTTTGCCTGGATCGCACCCCCAAAACTGTTTTGATAACAATTCTACTTATAATTGAAGATTTTCTAGGGCTGTCATTACAAAAGGGCGGAATAAAGTAATCTGTATTTGTAAATTGGACGTTCATTGGTTTGTATTATTAAGCCTATTGTTGATCCTTAATATGTGAGTGATTGATAAGGATATATGCTTTCAATGAGTATTTATTTATTATACACCCTGCTGTATTATCAAAGGATGATTTACTTATTTATAAAGAATTAGAAAAATAAATTTAGATAGAGATGAAAGAAATAATAATAATTGTAATATAATTAAGAAAGATATTAATTATTAAAAAGTTTCTTAAAAGGCACTATTCTCCAATCAAAGACGCATTGCATGTTTTTAAAGAATATTTTAGTAATAATTATAAAAATATATATTTATAAAAAAATATATCATTGAATTATAATAATTTAAAGACTTAATTTTTTACCCGGACATAAAAATTCTTTTATTTTTTAATATGAAAATATAAAACGAATAACATTAAATGTAAGTTCTCTATCTTGCATTCGTTGCTACTTGCTATTATTGATTCTTTTACTCCTGCAAGGTGTTGAGACTTTCATGAATAAATTTAATACAGTTTAAGATAGTACCTTCAACTATGTTAGACTTTAATTCTTTGTTTTATATATTTTAAGTCAGTTTCCTTATAAATTAAATGAAAAATTATTTGTACGTTGAATTCGATATAACCTACGGTGTCTATATGTTTCAGATTATATTGTTATATCTATTTCTTGATCTAATAAATAAAATCAATATAAATACGATTATTACGTAGTATATCAAATATCAACAAAATTACCCAACATAACTATATAGGTATATTATTATACCTAAGCTATTTCATTTTTACATGTTGTTGCTTTTTTGAGGTATAGCGTTATACAGAAACCTACTGCTACTTAATATACTCCCTTATCCAGTGTGTGTTATTAGCAGTGGGTTATTTAATTAGTAAGGAAATTCAAGACCAGTCAAGAAGTTTGAGTCAAGTCGTGGCGCAGGGACAAAAGACAAAGAAATATTTAATTACATGTATATTTTGCTGCGTTGAGTTCCGCCACTCAACACGCAATGCCTCCAGAACTCGGCGGAAAGTGGGGAACGGAGTATCTTAACACTAGGTTCCCTCTGCCTATCCTCCTGTGTGCGGGATAAAGGGGGAAGCTGATTTGATTTGATTTTATCTATATTTTAATTTCTTCGCTCTCTTGTCGAGGCAAATCGAAGCGAGGACCAACACACAATGCCTCCAGAATTCGGCTGAACATGGAGAACGGAGTGTCTTAATATTAGGTTCACTCTACCTACCCTGCTGTTTGCGGGATACAGCGTGAAGCTGAAATTCAAAACTTGTACCTATTTTCCATCTGATAAAGTATAAAAATAAAGCAAAACTAAAAATATCAGCGTTGACAAATTTCCGTATCGTACAACTCTAATCACCGACGTTAAATAAATCGCTATCAATTAATTGGACTTACAACTTACCTAATGCAATGAAAGGGGAGCTCATTAATTATTTCTTATTGCTTTGTTGATCTACATAAATGTTTTTTTTCTTTTTAACACTCTTTTTTAACTTCCACTTTTAAGTAGAAATTATGAAATTTAGTAGCTATATATGTCAAATTCACGCTATATTCCGTATATTTCAGGGTAGGCAGAGGGAATCTAGTGTTAAAACTAGGGGTCGCAATCCGGGATCCCGGGATTCAAAAATCCCGGGATATCGGACCAAATATAGGTCTTAAAAATCCCGGTTTTAATTTTACAAAAAACCGGGATTTTCGATATTTTCGGATTTTAGAAAGTTAAAAGTTAGTTATTTGAATTAAAACATGCTATTAAATTCAGGCTTCTTTAAGATATACAATGGTACATAACATACATCGGCAAAAGTAAGCAATGAGTTTTCCTCAAAATTCGGAATTTTACGACATTAACCGAGTTTGACCGACCAACGAATGCACGAATACCGTATTTTCTCGTTGCGCATCATTTTTGTGCGTCTTTGTTGCCCGTCGATGTTCCTGTGTCATTATTGTTTTTCGTTAATATTGTTTAATATGATATATATGTTAAATAACTATAACTAACTTCACGCTTTATCCCTAGCGGGGGGTCAGCAAAAATGGAGAGTCAAACGCTCCGTTTCTACATACCTCTTTCGCCTCGTCTACTGTCATGAACCTCTTTATACATGTCGTTCGGGGGATCCTCATGCTTTTTACGTGACCTTCCTCCAGTATCTTTGATATTGTATTTTGGAAGGTCAACCGAGGTCTCCCCCTACCTCTCTCACAGCTCACTTTTCCATCATAAATCTTTTTTGCCATTCCTTCATCACTCATTCGTTCGACGTGCCCAAACCAGCTTAGCACGTTCTTCTTCATTCTCACCGTGACATCCTCGCTAGTACCTGCCATTCTGTGTACCTTTTCACTGCGGATTCGATCAGCTAAGCTGACTCTGCATATCCTACGAAGAGATCGCATCTCCACGGCATTCATCTTTCTTTCATTCTTCTTCTGTAATACCCACGTTTCGCTGTCGTATAACAGAGTTGGTAGCAAAACTGCATTGTGTACGGCCAAACGCGCAGCTATGCTGACGTTTTGCCGTCTTATCAATGCAACTAAGGCTCCGTTAACCTTGTTACCGGCAGCAATACGACTTTTCACATCCATCTCGCATCTTCCATCTCTACTGAACATACTTCCCAAGTATAACACTTCAATCACTTATTCTAATATCTTACCATTTATATTGATCTTGCATTCCGTCCTTTCTTCATCTCTTTCAAAAATCAGAACCTTTCTCTTATTCGCTTAGATCATTATATTCACACTCTTCGTTCGTTCAGAGTGGTGACCAATGCAATGCAATGCTGCAACTCGCATTCTGATAATGCAATAAGCACTGCATCATCTGCGTACAGCAGGTAATTCACATTCAGGTTACCTACTTTCACTCCCATATCACTTTGTTTCACTCCTTGGAGACAGCTATCCAAATACGAATTGAACAACCAAGCTGACATGGCGCAACCTTGTTTAACACCCGATCGGATGTCAAACCAGAGTGACATGCCAGCTTCTACTTGCACGTAGGCTGAGTGATCTCTGTAAAGAGATTTTACAGTCTGCAACAAGGGTCCGCTTACATTGTACCGGGGTAGTATCTCCTATAATTTCGCCCTTACAACTCTGTCAAACGTCTTTTCCAAGTCCACAAACCTACCTAAACTAATCAAACTGATAGCCCTATGGCTTGCGCAGTCTATCTGTGAACCTTTGTCTTTATACAAAGGCACCATAACCGCACCTCGCCAATCATCTGGGACCTCCTCTGATTTCACAAATTCCACAAAAACCAGAACAAGTCCAAGAGGCGTGGCCCACCATACTTGATCATCTCGGCAGTAGTTCCATCTGTTTCCGGTGACTTATCACATTTCAGGGTTCATATTGCACTCTCAACTTCTTTTACACTGATTTCGCCATCAGCTACATCAAGACTCAGCGTTTCGCTGTTACTAGAGACTGAGGCGTCATCACATTCATACATCTCCTTGTAAAATTCCGCCCATCGCTGCAAAATATATGTTGTTAAATAATATTCCTATAAGGTTTTTTTTATCAAATTATTATATATTTCTTTTATAAAATATATGATAAATATTATTACTAAAGTGATTTCTTATTATTAAAATTAAAAATTGTTTTATTTAATAAATATAATTTGATTTACTATTTCCTTAAAAATACCCTCCTAAATTAACTCTAAAAATAAGAAGAGGCTTGAAAAATTACTAATTTTGGTACAAAAAACTAAAATATCGAAAATATCGAAAAAACCGGGATCCCGGGATTTTTCTGAAGTCGATATTGAAAATCCCGGTTTTGCTTGAATGGTCCGATATTGCGACCCCTAGTTAAAACACACCGTTCTCCATTTTCCTCTGAAATTTTCGAGCTATGTATGTCTGTAATAAAATTTAAGAAACTGAATTAAAACCTTGGCAATTTGGTCTGATGATGGATCTCAATGATGAAACTCTTCAAGAGTTACTAGTTAACATGTGGCTCAGATATAGATAAGCGTGTTAGGATTTTTTATGCTGTATGTATGAGTCCAGCATATATATGGCAGGTAAGATCAATCGATTTAATCTCAACTTTTTAGTTATAAAATGAAAAAGTAAAACTTTGACTTTTATTAAAAAAAAGAAACGCTAATATAATTATTGTCTCATTAATTGCTTTTTCAAAAATTTAAATATTTTTTTAATGTTGACTTTTATTTGGTTCATTCTATACTTAAAGTAATTCATTCCCTATATCGTCTTGTCTTAAACTATAAATATTAAGTTTCATACATCATTTGCTTTGATCGATAATATAATAATTCTATTTATTTTTAATCAATCAATAAAACCTAATTAAAATTAATACATATTTACGTATTTTATTTAGATAGAGTACTTTTTTCTAGGTAGAAAAAAAACCACATAAAATACAAGGTCTCATCATAAATAAATTCCTTCAAAACCATTCTATATGTAAAAAGAATTACAAGATGCCGAAAGGCCAACTGTCAGACCTAAATCATATGAGAAACTGTGTACAGACGTTCTTTGGACAGGAATACTAGACATTTTGCGTCTAACGTTTACGGTTGCGTTAACGGTTTAACGAATTCGTAGGAATTCATTTTTAAAAATACATATGATGGTTTATGAGCTTATATCGATCGATTAATAGACTATTTACTATTTATAATGTGAATGAGACCAGTCGTGGCGCAGTGGCACAAAGTGTGACTATAAAACCGACTGGTTGTGGGTTCGATCCCCACTCGAGGAGATGAAATATTTACTTAAATTTATATTTACATTTCTCCGCTCTGGTGTCGAGGTTAAGCGCGGCATTGAATTCTGCCACTCAACACGCAATGCCTCCAGAATTGGGCAGAAAGTGGGGAACGGAGTGTCTTAACACTAGGCCTCCCATCCCTCTGTCTACCCTGCTGTGTGCGGGATACAGCGTGAAGCTGAAAGAAAAAGTGAATAAAAATCCTCATCCGTCATCCGTAATCCGTGATCCACCGCCAATTATATTATCTGTCATCAGTCATCGGTTACTATAACCCGTCACCGTCACCCTTATAAATTATAGATTAAATATTTGTCTTTATCACGCTGCATACACACAAAATAAAAAGAGATAAATATTAAAATAAAACCTTAGTTTCTTTTAAATTGAACCAAATTACAGACAGGTAAAATTTAATCAACTTAAGTTTATCCTTAACAAACATTGTGACTCGAGATTTTTATAAATAAAATAGATAAAATTCAAATATTTCGTTATAGTCTTATAAAATTCACTTCATCTGTGTTTAAAACGAAATATTACATTTAAATTATTTTTAGTCACTAAGTATTACCCTAGTCAGGGGCTAAATTATACTTAGTCTTAAGGAATAGTGAGTGAATGTGAATATGTTATATGCTGTCGCATTTAACGTGACGATTAGACTAAGCAATATTACTTATAAATACGCATAAAATAAAATTAATTATTCTTAATTCGTAAAATAGAAATAGCTTTATTTTTCTTTAATGAATAAAATGGATTTTGTAAATATATATGCTTTACGAGCATATAATATAAAATTTTTAGCTTTTCTATTTGTATATATTTTTTTTATTCCAAATTCGCTCTTTCTCACAAGAAATTCATTCTTTTACACATCAAATTAACAATTTTTTACTTGTGCGAATTTGAAGTAAAAGGGATAAATTTTATAGATTTAAAATAGTGAACTTGGAGTGTAAGATTAAGTTGAACTAAACAAATAATTTATTAAAGGTGGATGTGGTGGTGGTAAGACATTCCATCTTGAGAGAGCCTAGCGATTTTGTTTGATGGACACTCTTTCTAACCAGAAGTCTATATTCTAAAAATAGAAATAAATTTTTCATTGACTAACGACCAATTACAATACATGCTGTTAAATACAATATCTGAAATTATTATAAAAATTAAGCATACATTGTAATGTTTCTCTATATTATTGAGGTGTATTTAAGGAAAATTCGTTGATTAAATATTTAGATTTGGTTACCTACTGTACACTTAATAAATTATAATTTAAATAATTTCGATTTTACATAATTTTGTATGCAACACTTGTCGTATTTTATACATAAATGTTTAGTTATTTCATCTCATCATCATCTATCTTGGTAGGCCAGAAGGAGATCACGCACAATATGTATAGAAAAATAAAGTAGGCTTATACAAATAGAACTTCCTTCCTTTAAACAACATTTTCCGAATACTTGTATTTCTTATACAATCTCCTTGTGGCACAAATCTTCAATACTCCTTCCTGATTATATCAGAAGTATCATGAATGGTGTCGGTGTTTTGAAATCTCTCCAGTACCATTAGGTAATTCTTTAGGGACTCTTGATTTTTCCTTTTGAGACTAAAAAAATCGACACCATAAATACTCGTACTTATTAATAATTGGGGAAAAATTAGTCACTCACTAAGGAAGGAAAAATATTTAGTATTGTATAAAAATTTGAACGTGGGAAAACTACTTGGATGGTTTCCAAGAGATGCGAATTCGTGTCCTGTTACATTAAATTTTTACGTAGTCACTTAAAGTCTAGTGACACATAATTTTATTTTTTGCTATAATAGACCAATTCCTCCAGTAATTTAGCCTATCCATCCATCCATCCATCCATATGTAACCAACATTTATTTAGTTATATACAGATACACTTTTATTATTTATTTTTTATATATATTAGAACCTACACTCTACAGACGCGTACTCCTTACCTTTTTCCAACTTCCTCTAAATTATTAGGGGGAGACCTCGGTTGACCTTCGAAAACACAGTATCAAAGATAATGAAGGAAGGTCACGTAAAAAACATGAGGATTCCCCGGAAGGCATGTATGAAGAGGTTGATGACAGTGGACGAGGTAAAAGGGGTATGTAGAGAATGTAGCGTGTGGCGCTCCGTTCTCTTTGACTACCCCGCTAAGGATAAAGCGTGAAGCTAAGTTAAGTTAAGTCTCAAAATTATAAGCTATAAATATATTTTCGTGCATCTCTCTACACTAGTCTTAGAACTAAATACAGATATGCATTAGGTATAGAGCATTTATCCATTTCCATTGGAACGTTTCATTTCTATAAGAAGCTTTCCTTAACATACAACACAAAACCCTCTCGGGATCTTGCTCTTGTACACTGAATAACAGAAGGATATTTCGAATTAAGGCGATAAGATGTGTATTATATACATAATGGTATGGGACCTTAAAACTTTTAATGATAGCTGTTAATGCAAACGCTTATTATTATCACAATAAAGAATAATTATACTAAGATATTTTTAATCTTTAGTGAAAAATTACTTTTTTTATGTATTTTTTATAGCTTCACGCTGTATCCCGCAGGATAGGCAGAGAGAACCTGGGAACCTAATGTTAAGACACTCCGTTTCACATTAAGAAAACTTCCGTTCTCTACTTTTCGCCGACTTAATTCTGGCATTGCGTGTTGAATGCCAGAACTAAACGATACGCTTAGAGTAAGAAAGTTATTTTAACAAAAAAATATATAAATTGTGCGGAATAAATAATTGACAAATAATAATGTTAAACTAAAATGGCTGCACTATATTTAATTCGACAGACAGAATACTTATACATATTTTAAATGTCTACAATTTCCCTTTGTGGGATTTGTATCTACAATAAACTATGCATAATAAACATTTTTTTTTGCAAAATTTTTCAGCCACTCCATAACTGTATGTGAACTTATATAAACAATATGAAAATAACCGCGTAAATTTTAATTTCATAGACGGCTACATTCTGCATCGAACAAACGTAACTCACATTTGTATTGGTAATATAATTACAAAAAAATACGTACTGGAAAAAGAATAAGTTAAAAATTGTATTAATTTTTAGAGTTTTTATAAATGTTAACGAAAATAAATGACTGTAATGGATATAAGTTTATTAATGCAGTTTTTTTTTGCTTATGATTCTACAGTAGGCACTTTTTAAATATATTATAGTAAAATATATCAGTTCAGTTCAGTGGCGGCGTTGAGGTCTGCCATTCAACATGCAATGCCTCCAGAATTTGGCAGAAAGTGGGGAACGGAGTGTCTTAACACTAGATTCTCTCTACCTACCCTGCTATGTGCGGGATACAGCGTGAAGCTGAAGTTCAGTGAATTATATCTTTGTTATGTGTATATTAGTTACAGTCAATCTGGGTAACTTTGACAGATAAAAGCGATATTTTACACTATATCTTAAAAGCACATTTCAAGACTATATTTGTTTTATTAGTGCTCCCATAATACTTCTCACCCATAGACATTCATATAAACCTTTTAAAATACATCAGTATAATTGTATTTTGTAGTCTGTCAAAGTCACCCCCATCAAATAGGTAACTTTCACACACAAAGAACTATTCATAAAAGGTAATCATAAATATTTTTCTTATTTATCTAGGTGAGATAGATTCATATTTTTTTTAAGTCATGGATATAATTGATGTAATAAAATAATCATTCCGCAATTTTCACTTATATTACAAAAAAAAATGGAAAATCAGTCTAGAGCATTTGGTATTTGTTTACTATATATAATCAGCATAAAAAATACCTAAAAACACATTTAATATAAAACTTTTAGACAAATTTAAAGGAAAACAAGCAACAAATAATTTATACAAACAAAAAAAAATATAAGAACTCGAGTATTAATTGTCTATTCTTCATCATCCCCGTAATCCTCTCATCATCAATTATGTAATTATTATACTTTTATAGTAATTTTATTATAGGTTTATGTACGCGTGTTCTTGACAAATGGCGTTTCATTTTACAACGAAAATTTTATTGTTGATTTTGTTTGAAAAATCACTTGTTATTTTGGAGAAAAATAATAATATATTAGGCTTTTATAGAGTAGTTAAAACTGTGGTTTCATTTAAAGTTTAAACTGTGGTTTTATTTTTAATTTAAATTTTAAATCAAACCTATCAAAGGGAAACCGCCGCATACGCCTCATTCCAAAATCGAGTCGTAGATATTGGCGGCAAAGTTCGAAGTTGTTTTAATTTTAGTAGTGTTTTTGTAGTAGTATGTGTTTACGTTATCTGTGCGTAACTACGTCAAGAAATACAGGTATGGATAAACATCACGAAATAAAAAAAAATCCTACGTCTAAATTATTGAAGTATATTGATTAATTTCTTTAGGTATGGGTTTAAAATATTTTACCCTGTATGCTGTTCCGGTAAAAGAAGCGATGACAATACAAATACAATTGTCAATAGTAATTCTATATTCCTTTTGAAGTAATAACGTGATAAAATAAACAAGAATGACAACAAAGCGTCAATTCCGGCTCCAATATGTATGTATGTATATATGTGTCGTGAACACAAGATAAGCTCGACTTGACCTGACGTGTGCGGGGTTTAATTATGCATAGTGCATCAACGGTTATATTTGGTCATACTATCAGACATCAGGGACGTTAGACAGTGGCAACTATACATATGAAATCGAGTAAATTTTACATTTACTACTACTGGTTTATTTATTGTGAATTATTTAGAATTTAATATATGAATGACTATACACAATGATTTTAGATACAAATATCTCTGGAAAGAATATCTTTTATTAAGTAGTTATTATATTTATTTGATTGTTCTATAAATCTATATAAGTCCTTATAAATGCAAAAAAATAATGAAAAACAGCTTTACGCTTTTTCCCGTATAGAACCTGGTTTTATGACGTTTCTCCTATTTTCCGGTAAATTTTTTGAAATATTGCGTGTTGAATGGAGAAATTAATATAGTGAGCATAGAGTCCCATAGCCTAGATTGCAGAATATCATCCGCCAGGTTGAGAAATTTCTTGTTCACTGGGAAGATTACACTCACTTAAATGAATTGCCTCTAGACACATCTGGTGTAGCGACGCAGGATCAAAGTCGAGATCGTAAAATGACCAATACTCGGCAGTTCCCCGTTCTCTTGTCGGTATATTTTTTACCAAACTAAACACTTTCAATAACTAAAAATAAGAACCGTAGAACTATAAGTACTAAAGAACCAATTGATGCGTATAATAATACGTGTTGGCGTTACCATAGCAACGTGTGTGCCATTTTATAAACATACAAATGTTATTTGTAAAAATTATACACATTTGTAAAAATTAAATTAAATCAAATCAGCTTTACGCTGTATCCCGCACGCAGCCGGGTAGGCAGAGGGACCTAGTGTTAAGACACTCCGTTCCCCACTTTCTGCCGAGTTCTGGAGGCATTGCGTGTTGAGTGGCAGAACTCAACGCCGCGCTTGTCCCTCGACACAAGAGCGAAGAAATGGAAATATAAATTTAAGTAAATATTTCATCTCCTCCAGTGGGGATGGAACCCACAACCAGTCGGTTTTACAGTCACACCTAGTGCCCCTGTGCCACGACTGGCCTCAATTATTATGCCATTATTATTGAAAAATATTACTTATTATTTTATTAATATTATATACATATAAGCTAAAAGTGTGCCGAATTTCATACTCTGCCATCCGCGCAATTTTCGCAAAAAGTGGACTCCTTTTTTTTGAAGCTTTTGCTTCACGTATTGATATATATATAGCTATTAGCAACTTCAAAATATTAGCAATTTTTTAGTGTTTTGTAATTAAAGTGTATTTTAAACATATCTTGGGCTAGCCTTATGCAATTTTCACAGCTTATTTTTCACATCAGTAGCTAGTTTTTGAAATTACTTGTAGAAAAAAATCTAAAATATTTTTTTCGCTAAATAAAGCTCCTGAAACTTATCGTTAGAATTTACCTTTCACATAAATGATTTTTGCTGTTATTTCCTAAATTTTGTAGAATGTATTGAAGTATTGAATGATATGAAAGGTATGTTATTGAGCTACATATATATATATAGAGGAAAAACCACGAGCGCAGCGGTATTCTTCAACTTTCTTTAAATATCTGTTTTTTTTTCAAAGTAAATTCAAAATTCCTACAAGTGAAAATCGCTGAACATACATGAAATGGACACCGTTGATCCGTGAAGCGAGTTAAATCGAGTTTTAAAAATACATACGAGTATATGAGAATATCATCATTCATATATAAACCAAAGTACAAGATCACTTTTCCAATAATATTATCTTAGACTTTTTTATAAATATTCAAGTAAATATTTTTCCAGTTTCTTCTCATCTCCGATAGGAAGCTATTTACATAAAGAGACGGGAACGATGCGTATCCAGCATTCGTACGTGGCATTTGCATTTTAAATTATAGAAACATAAACAGGTAGATAGAGCAAGATACAGCCTACCGCAATCCTGCCTGCTTTCATATAGGTACTACATATTGGAAATGGATGGGAAACCTTTAAGAAAATGAGTTTTACTTTTTCTGAGTACTAGTGATATTTTTTTATCAGCTTCACGCTGTATCCCGCACACAGCAGGGTAGGCAGAGGGAACCTAGTGTCATAAGACACCCCGTTCCCCGCTTTCTGCCGAATTCTGCAGGCATTGCGTGTTGAGTGGCAGAACTCAACGCCGCGCTTAACCTCGACACCAGAGCGAAGAAATGGAAATATAAATTTAAGTAAATATTTCATCTCCTCGAGTGGAGATCGGACCCACAATCAGTCGGTTTGTGCCACTGCGCCACGACAGGCCTCAGTGATATTATGTATATAAATTACTTGAAATCACCGTGGTGGCGTAGTGGTAGAAGTACGTGACTGTAAACGCAAAGATAGATGGTGGTTTGGTTGCCACTCGGGGAAATTAAATTGTATGGTGGAACTCAACGCCACGCTTTGCCCTCTTACCAGAGCGAGGAAATGAAAATATGAAATATTAATTCCCCCGAATAAGAATCGAACCCACAACCGTCACGACGGGACTATCGTGCTACCGAGCCACGACGGCCTACAGTGATATAATATGTAAAATAAATTTTATTTTAATTTCTTCACAATATAGGAGAAGGATAACCTTAGAAACGTGTGAACTTATTCATATATCTATGCGCTACAGTGATTAGTGACGCAATTAATTAAGAAAGTTGGGAAGTAAGTTCGTATAATGTGTTCTTGTTACAGGTACCTGTAGTACCAGGGAGACAGCGAGTTGTATTGGTTCATTTGTTTTGTCAGTTTGCTTTAACTTGTTGTAGTATATTATATAAGGGCGCTGAGATGATGTAGTCGTTTGTCGTTGTAATAATAGTTTGTTACATCTTGTTATAGCTTTAAGTACATATATTGTAAGCTGCTTGCTTATAAAACACCTTATAATTATGCGTATGTATAAGAATTTCGACTTAGTTTGATAAGAATGTATAGCTTAGTGGTCATAGCACTTGGACGGTCTCTAAAAGGCGCGGGCTCAAATCCCATTCCTTACATATTTTAATAGGTTTTCTAAAAAAGTATTTTTTACCTTATGTGGAATAACACTTTAAATACTTTATATATACATAAATTGTATTTTTTGTAAATAAACTGTGTTGTGGAAATTTTCTAACAATCACATTTCATTTTACTATCTGCATAATCTACATTGCGTGGTGGGTGACGAAACCCAACGTCGCTTTTCTCTTAACAGACAAATTTAATTTAATCACTTCTCACAGTTGCGCTCTCGTCTATTGCATATTTACTTTGGTTAAGCTGCCATGTTGTACAAGTGTCGTCTTTATATACTATAAATTGAAAAAATCCGAGACACACCGAGTTCTCGAGGCGTTGTTGTGTGTTGCGTGGCGGAACTGAACGCCGTCTTGTTACCAGAGCGGGGAGATGAGAATAATATTATTTCATTCCTCTGAGTTGGAATCAAGACCACAATCGTCGCATTTACAGTCATACACTTATGCTCCTGCGCCACGACGGCCTGTTGGTGTTAACTATAAAAATTGTAAAAATATACAAATATTATCAACGAAGCAGTACGTGAGCGTGCATGTGGCTTAATTGGCTAGAACGCTTGTACGTTCTTCAAATCATGCTGTGTTCAAAAACTTTTTTACAGAATTTCAAAGGTCCATATTATTTTTTCCAATATATTCAAGTTGGAAAATTCTTTTTGTTTTCTATTTGTTTAGAGTATTTGTTGAAGAAGGCTATAAAGCTATATCGTATTTTTTTCAGCTTCGCGCTGCATCCCGCAAATAGCAAGGGCGTGAAGAGTTATGACACTCCGCTTCGCATTTTCCGTCGAATGTCAGATTTCAAGATCAAAGAAATGATAATATTAAATTTAATTTCGTGCTCTTCATAGCTAGTAATACATTTCTTTTCTTTACCATAAGATAACGTATTAAGATACTCCATTCCCCATTTTCTGCTGAATGGTGGAGTTCAACGCCTCGCTTTTTGCCTTAATACCAGACGGAATAAATAAAAATATTATTAATAATTCATTAAATAATAAAACATAAAAAACTGTATTAAAAAGATGTATGTATGAGAAAACTATCAATATAGCTCAGTGGGTATGAATGTAATGACACTGGTTTGGTTCCGGACCAGCGAACCACGAAATCACTCACTTTCTGTTATCCAGATTACATATACGTATAGAGTAAGGCAATTACACACTAACAAATAATATCTGTTTTTATCTATTAGGTACTTAAAGAAATGCCAAAATACAAACACTATTGTTTAATAGTTTATTTTGAAATAGATACATAATGTGATGTAATAATTCTCTTTTTTAGGTTTCCGTATATTTTAAACAAAAAAGGAGACCTTATAAGATCACTTTCTTGTCCATCCGTTCGTCCGTCTGTCTATCTATCTGTTGGTCAAGATCCTTCATCACAGGAACAGTTGGAGATATCGAGCTGGAATTCAAGCCATATGCTCAAATCTACCGTAGATTTGATTAGAAAGGATTTTGACCAACAGACAGACAGACAGACAGACTGACGGATTGACGCTTGATTTCCCTTAAAAACGTATTTCTATATTTACTTAAAAAATATATATGGCAATTTATATCGCAAAAAACACGTATTTCGACATTATCAAGAGAATCAAAATTAATAGTGTAGTTTCGGTTTACCTAGAATTATGAAATTTTGGCAGCGTTCGTTGGCAGTATGGCAGAGTTCGGCCACTCATCACGCCAACACGCAAATGGCAGCGGGAAAATCTGGGACGGAAATGTCTTTAATGGAGAACGAAGTGTCTTAACACTAGGTTCTCAAGTTCCCTCTGCCTATATTATTGTATGCAAAATATAGTGTAACGTTAAAAAAATACCAAGACCTCCCCATGATTTTGAAAAACTAAATAAAAACAAAAACGTTCTCTAACCTATATAGTTGTAAATTTTCAATATTTTCTAAGCATCAAGTCTCGCTTATATGAACTCAGCTTTATTTTTATTTATTGAGGCAAAATATATCAATTCAACGAATACTACGCAAACATTAACTGACCGATATTGTTCTTTTACGCGATTTATGAATGAAATAACACAAAACAGAAAGGAAAAACTGTTTATCGCCTCAATTTATTTCTTTAGTTTAGTTAACACCTTACTTTGACGGCTTATTTATTCTCATTTCTACGTATAAACTTAATTACGAATTAAAAATATATTTTCAATACCTTCTGCGGTTGCAGACCACACAAGTGACCTCCTGCCATTTGGCCCAGGTAGCACGTGGGCCAAGGACATCGTGATCGATGCCTCCAGACTTGTGCATGACGGATCCAAGATACCTGAACTTTTCCGACTTGCTCAGGACCTATAAGGATAGTGCTCTAAGCTGCTTGATTGAATAAAAGAGGGGCAAAACTTTTTGAAAATAATAGATTTAAATTGTTCAACGTAAAATTTAGAGAAATTACATTAGTTGGCTCAGTCCCTATCATCGGCATTCCAAATTGCCTTATATTATTTAAATACATAAACCCATAACCCTAAAGAAATTAATCAAGATATCTTAACAGTTGAGACGTAGGATTTGATTTCATTTCTTATCGGTGTAGGAAAATTGAATATTCTAATTGTAGACTATTTGTGTAATATTCGTAATCAGTACAAAGACATAAATCATATAGATATCTGCGATCTTAAAAATATATTTTGTCAATAATAAAAAAAAATAAAAAATTTTCATATAAAATAACTCAAATAATATTACTTAAACACAAACAATTAATATACAAAACTAAGACAACATTCTAATAATTAATATTTCACACGTATCCGTAGGTTGAGTGATAAGACACTCCGTTTCCTACATTCTGCCGAATTTTCGAGAAATGTCTCGACAACATATTGAGTGGCGGAACTAAACAGCACACCGCTTTTTACCTTATTACCAAACAAAAATAATTCATCGCGACATGACAAAACGACGGTTGTAGGTTTATTTCTTCTCGGTCGTGTTCGTAATTATAAACATGTTAATAACTTATAATGCTGTAATATAGAAATCTATAACATTATTATAATAGTTAATTGTTAAAAGTGAGTAGCTTTTATGATTTATTTAAAATTTTTGCTTAATGATAACCGTTGATACAGCCATTAGTTACTACTCGAATAGGTTTAACGAAGCGTACCCAAGTTGCCTCAAAACATACGCCGCTTTATGCAGATTTTGATCTTTCCCCTATAATTTTAAAGTACAAAATCCTATAAACTTACCTTTAAGGAAAATTAGGCAAGTTTAAACAGATATTAGTACGCAAATGCGGTTACACGCAAATGTAGAAAACTTCGAAGGACGTGAAGTGTCTTTAGCTTTCGATATATAATTACTTAAATTTAGTAAGATGGATTTAGTGAGTACTAAAACTATAAATTATGTTTAGTTATGCTGGAAATACTATTTTTATATAATAATATATGAATCTTCTAAATATACCATTTTAATAAAAGCTATTTTTAGCCTTCACGCTGCAGCCTAGAGTTCAGACAATCGGTTCTTGCCGAAATCTGAAGACATTGCATTTTGAGTGGCGAAATTCAATGCTGCGATAGCGGTGACCATGAAAATATTAAACATTTCAGTCATTCCCCCAAGTGATATCGAACCCCAACAGTCGTGTTGTCAGTCACACACATGTGCCACTGCGCCACAACAATCGTGGTAATTATAGTGAAATAAATAAAAAAATATCCTTAGAAGTATTTAATTATGGAAATGAATATCGAAGTCTAGTTAAAAAATATTTTTCCTAATATTGGCTATCGACGGTCTACTCTGTTCTTCTTGGTTATATATTATTTTAATTTTTAGCCTGTTTTAGCGTATAAGAAGAGTAAACTCTCAGGAATACAGTAAAAATCTTCGTATTTATATTTCTATGAACACCAACAAAGGGCATAGAGTCGCTATCTGCCGCGCGGATCTACCTTCCGGTACAGGCAGCTACACAGAACAAAGCTCCGCTTGCCCTATTTAAAAACTAACTACCTACTCGAGTTTCAATTATTTCATATGTTTATAGGTTATTTGCTCAATGAATTCTGTCGATTGCTTTTTAATATGGTGTACTTTTAAAATTATTATTAAATTACATTGTAAAAAAATATTATATCAGCTTCACGCTAGGCAGAGGGAATCTAATGTTAAGAGACTCTTTTCCCCACACTCATTTTTTCAAGACATTGCGTCTTGAATGGCGAAACTCAACGCCGGGATTTGACTTGCCAGAGTGAATAAATGAAAATATTAATAAATTAGAAATAATTTCTCCGAGTGGAGATCAAACCCATGCACAACAACAAACGCGTATACACAAACGTGTGACTGCTCTTTTTTTGCAATCCAATTGCATAATGAAATACAAATAATAACAGGAGCTTTCACAGTAGTACACATATCTACTAAATTAAGCTTTTTGTATAACAATATCATTTAGCTCGTTGAACGTCATCAATTATTATTAAAACTAACGATAATTATTATAATAAATTAAATTTAAATGTAATTTTCATTTGTATTTTAATACAAATTTTCATTTATGAATAACGCAATATATATTCTACTATAGTTTCCTTTAAAATATGCGCTAATATTGTTGAAACTTTAAGCATTGAATACAATTGCATTTAGTATACTGTATTTCATATTTATTTGCAGTATTAATTTTAGAATAATGAATTCATAGCAAAATTAACTTGCTTTTGTATTTATTATGTACGTTTTCGTGATTTAAATTTAGAGATAAATGAGGCGTGGCGCAGACTCACACACAAACTCTTGTAAACGCGACCGGCTGTGTGTTCGACTCCCTCTCAAGAAATTTAAAAAAATATTGTTTACATTTCCTCGCTTTGGTAATAAGGCAAAGCGTGGCGTTGAGTTCTGCCACCCAACACACAATGTCTCCAGAATCTGGCGAAAAGTGGGCAGCGGAAGTGTCTAAATGGAAACGGAGTATTATCTATAGGTTCTCAGGTTCTCTCTGACTACCTTGGTAGCCGTATTAATAACTTTTCCTCAGTGGTAAACGTAAGTCTGCTCTATGAGCGATCTACGAATATTTCCGCAAATGAAATTTAAATAATTACGTCAAAAAATCAACGAACAAATCCAAGTAAGCACTCGTAACACCAAGTAGGTACTCGTATATTTATGGCTTTTAAAGATTTGGAATAATTTCCAAATCTCTAATTTAAAAGACCAAAATAATTACATATCTATGACAGAAGAAATTATTTATTATTATCGACGAAGAAAAGGTCCTTTCGAAATAATACGAAAAAAAAAGTTTATTTGTTTATTAAAAAAACGAAAAGCCGTCGTGGCATATGGGAACAAGGGTATGGCTGTAAAAGTGACAGTTGTGAGTGCGATTCCCACTCGGGGAACGAAATTTGTATTTTTTTTTCAGTCTGAAGCTAAGAAAAATATATAAAGGTCACTTCAAGAAAATTGTAACTGAAGTGCATTTACATTTTTATTTTATTTATCTTGCTATGTAAACTGTTGCAAGTAGTCTCCTAAAAGAATAAAGTTCGTAAATATAAAGAAAACGTAGGAAATGCATATGTTTCTATTACCTTCAGAATAACATAACCATATATGGTATTATATCCGCCTAGGGGTTTTAGATCCTTGTAATCTTACCATAATATAAGATGACTTCCACTATTGTTTAGGGCTAAATAAAATATATACCTGCTCCGGAGATTTTTGGAAGCAAAAGAGGGAAATATGTATAATATTTAATGACAATTCAATGTGTACAGGAAACAAATAAATCCTTAAACTTTCATCTTTATATCAATTTAGTTCAAGTTACTGGATTATTACATTTTATCCATTCCATTTATCGAATTTTTGTATGTGAGTCTTATGAAGAAAAAGAATATAAAAAAATACCTTCCGATGGTTTTATCAAGCCTTGTTTACTTAACGCCGAACACTGTAAGACATTCATACCACTATATACCCACTAAATTTGCGATCACTATTAACAACCATTAATACTGGATTGAATTACTTATTATAATTACCGTGTATTATAATAATTACCGTGGCTTGACTTCATAATAAGGAAGCTGAATGTTCCGTCATGTTTTACATATAAATGTGTGAAACGATTATTTTTAACGTTCTCATAATTTGTTCAAAAGTCAAAAGTTTTATTGCTTTATTTTTTACGTGGGTTCGATTCCCTTTCTGGTAACAAGACAAAGCGCGTTGTTAAGTTCCGCCACTCAACACGCAATTACTCGAGCGTCGGAAAGTGGGTAACGGAGTGCCTAGCACTAATACTAGTTTCCCTCTGCCCACCCCGCTATTTGTGGGATACAGCGTGTATGTAAAAAAATTTTGAGGACATTAGGGAAACCTAGTATATTATATTTAGTTTCTCACATTTTGCCTAAAGTTACAACATAAGGTTGAGTGGTGGGACTCAACTCTGCATTATTCTTAACAGGTCGAGTAAAAAACTTAAATACAACCATTCCCTCCAATGAGAATCGTACCCACAACCCTTACAGTCACATACTTTAGGCACCTATGCATTTCTGGAACTAATGGAATAATCGCCACAAAAACATTTTGACTTATAACATAGGAAAAATATCAACTATAAGATTTAAATGTCATATTAATTGTTTTGTTAATATAATACGCCTAATTTAAAAACTATGTTTGTTCATAAAATAGTTGTATGTAATTTAGAGGTTTCCGAAATAATGGCAAAAGAATAATGTATATGAGACCACGCCCCTAAGTCGTGAGCGCTAATTGCGAGTGATAAAGTAAGGGGCCAGTGGCGCAGCGACACAGAGTGTGGCTGTAAAATAGACTGGTTGTGGGTTCGATCCCCCTCGAGGAGATGTAATATTTATTTAAATTTGTATTTCCATTTCTTCGCGCTGGCAAAGTGCGGCGTTGAGTTCCCCGGATTGCGGATTGCGATTCGAACCCACAACCAACCGTCGCGTTTACTAACAAACGTTATGCTGTTGCTCCACGATGGCTTCTATTTATCATACATACAAATAAAACCATTGAATATATTGTAAATGTATATTGCAATATTATAGATATGATGATATTCAGATCAACGTGGAATTGTAACATGAATGTGAGCTGCATTCCTGCGCGTCGCAACGTCAATAGTTCAATACTTTGGTCAAACCACTTTATAGCGATTTGCTAACTAACACTATTCACTGTACTGTGTCAAATTCCAAGTACTTGCTTGATAAATCAAAATATTTTATAAACTATTTCGAACAAAGTGTTTTGAATCAACTGCTATATGATTGAATTTCGGTTTGGATTAGATTAAAAAATAACAAAATTTTAGTATAGACTAAACTTTACCGTCTACCGAAGTAATCTCAATCAGGGGGCCCACTCAACTCAAATTGAAAACTTGTAGACCAAACGGTTACTGATTCTTACCAGATAATAATTGATTGTTAAAAAGCGGCCATAGAAATATTAATAAAATATAATAGAAATAACCACTATCAGCCTTTAAGTTGGATAAGTTCAGGTACCTCGGATCAGTTAAGTATGTGTCTGGAAGCACACAACACGATGTCAAAAGTTATCGCTGGTGTGGTCTGCGCTCACAGAATGCCGCCCAAGGTAATATAAAAGATCTTGATCCGAGCGGTTCTTTATATGTATACAAAACGAATGATGAGTAGCATAATTTCGGGGCACTCTTGGGAGCTTCCCATCACGGAGATAAAGATGTTGAGTTGGAGGTGTGGCGTATAGCAAATTCATCATAACACATTCCCCCATCCCGGGTAACCTTGGAATCAGTGACGTAGCACATCAGAGCCAAGAGCGTCGCGTGAGATGATATGGAAGGAACGCCAATGGACTACCTTTCTGAACGCCAATTACCAAAGTGGACTAAGATTCAGTCGGAAGACAGACCATGAGAACAAAAGCCGGGACTGCCAGAAATGCTAGGTGGAAAGAAAAATCGACACTAAACGCACAGTTTCCTAAATTGGGGCGAAAAGCGGAAGATATCAAAAACAATCTATAGAGATTTTATATAACTCATAATTCTTTTACAAAAATATATAAAATTCAGTCCTGAATATGATAAAATAGATAAAATAGAAAAACTACCATAAAAAAATGTTATATTTCGTGTTGACTCACATGTACAGACGTATATATCTACAAATTGTCAATATGTTAGAAATATGGTTGAAATATTGAAGTGCTCTACAATTCATGCACATACGTTACTGGCTCACTGTATTATTTAAGCAAGAGACGATAAAGTTGCAGAAAAAAGTGTTTATTTAGAAATATCAAAGAGATATCCGGTTTTAAACTTGTTTCTTTTATTTATGTGGGTTGAATTTCTCTTTATGAAACTATTATTTCATGAATATTTAATTTAAGCTTAAAAAATATAGTTATACGTTAAGAGTCTTTATTATTTTTTTATACATAAAATATAAGAAAACAAGCTTCTGTATAGATTGTTAAGAAGCAACCAAAGCAATATGAATAAAATATAATGTAAATGATCATAGCTATAAGTTAAAGTAGGTTTTAAAGAAACTGCAATGCTTATTTTAGAAATAATTTTGATTTTCTTATTTTAAATAACTTACAAAATCACTTGTAATTCAAATTTAATAGAAGATCCCTTCATCTTTTATTATATTTCGCAGCTTCATTATTCGCGATCTATTACAAATTGTAGCTACGCTCACACAGCAGCCATCCACAGATATTCAGAGATAATTATAAAAAAAATATTTTCTCAGTACCGTCATAATACGTTACCTCATTCCTGGTATGACATCTTACTTCATTTCACGTTTGCGTGTCGTAGCCGTCGCACGAAGTTCATATATTTTATTCCGTCTCGTCCGTTCGAGTCTTCATACTAAATGTAAAATTTATACATATACCTTAACGAAATGGGCAAACACAACAAGAACTATTAAATTCAAGGAGAAAAGGAAAGGTATTCGTTGAATTATAATACGGAGTTCTGAAAACAAGCATGATGGTATAACGAAATTATATTATTGGTACCAAATAGTGATGCGAACAACTAGTAGGGTTGATTCTGTAACAATAATTAATTTTGTACTCATCATGTAAATGTAATAAATATTTTAAATACTTATTGAGACCAGTGTGGCGTTTACTGTCTGGAAAGATAAAGTGCGGTGTTGAGCTCCGCTAATCAAAACATGAAAGATATCATCATAATACGTCATTCAATCAAGATAAAATAATTATCTTCGAAATATATAGTAATATTTGAACATGGCTATATCATATTTACTCTATAACACAGTCTGTGGCAATCTACTGACAATAAACGTGGTCCGGCGTACATCGCGGTAATTAATTTTCGGACGGGGGAGTAAATAGAATGTTGAATGGCTCCATCTATTCTATAGGTATTGGACACGTTTAAAAATATTTGTTATGATTATTTTTTTATTTTTTTTAAGTGTTATTCCACACTTAGTGAAGAAAAATACTTTTTTTAGAAAAGTATAAAAATTTGAACGTTCGAAGCGCTCTGACCACTAAGCCATACGCATTATGGTTAATATATTATTATGTTATAGCTCTTAGTTACAATATTGGTATTAATCGTTTAATAATAATAAAAATTAAGTATTAGAAAACCTAATAAAATATCACCATACATTTAAATATTTGTCGAAAAATGAACTACATAATATTATATATTTTTATCTAAGATTCTAAATCTTTCTAGAATACTAAGTAATGTAGGTACTAAACAAAGTAGTCGTAAGGAAAATTTATTCATTACGTGTAACGATGCTATCTCGCCTCTCAGGTTTATGTAACACTACGCTTATACTTTATATTTATATATTTATATCTGTATATAGTGTAATTTTAGTGTGTTTATTTATTTTGTATATTATATATTTTGTCTTTACTTTTTTTAGCTTAACACTGTATCCTGCACAAAACAGAGTAGGCAGAGGGAACTGAGGAAGTGTTAAGAGACATTCTTACGGAGTATGTCTCCCGTTCCACATTTTCCGCTGATTGTCGAGGTTTTTCGTGTTGGAGGGAGGAACTCAACGACGCGCTTTGCCTAAACAGAGCAAGGAATTTAAAAATATCAAATATTTATTTTCCTCGAGTGGAAATCGAAAACAAAATCGTCGAGCTTGCTTGTGCCATTGTGCCACGACGCCCTAAATTTCTCATATTATTATAATACTCAACGCACAATGCCTTCAGAATTATACGGAAACTGCTAAACGGGAGCGCTTTAATGGGATTCCAAGATATTCTAGATAAAAAAACTCCTCACAAATCCCTGTCAAACCGCACAATCCCATAGCGATTTACTCCTGACGTATGGTGACGGCGTTTGGCGACGAGCCAGCGAGGATAAATTACACGACTTGAAACTTACACTATCCCGTATGAGACAATTTCAGCTAAGCTTTAACAGATGATACACTTATGCAAATGTAATATTTATCTATATTTATTATTCATTTATTTAACTTTTAAGCCATCGTGGCATTGTGCAACATCGTGCGTCTGAAACCTACATGGGTGTAGGTTAGATCCGACTCGGGGAATTAAATGTTTTCATTTCCTTGCTTTGGTGGTAACACTGAAAAATTTAAATAATTCAAGCGTAGCGTTAAGATCAGCATGCCGTCTCAAGTTTGGAAGGTAAATAAAGAAAAACCTATGTTCACTGTACCTGATTTACTAGGAGAAGATTAAAAAAATTCTGTGCTATCGCCTTATTCTATATCTTATATGTTTCATTAATCCGTAGAGATACATTTTCCTCGTAAGGTTGGCGGAATCAGCTTATGTGACGGAATTTAGAGTGAAGAAACTTACAAGACGTTAGTATATTATGAATATAAGGAAACACAAGTGATATGAACGAAAGAAGAAAATATTGGAAAGATCTATTTTATCAAAAAGTAAACGTTAACATTATTAGAAATTGTCACAAAGCATACAGTCTGTTGGTGGAATATAAGCGCATATCATATAAATATGAATTAGAGAGATATAATTAATCAGAGTAAATAAAGGAGAGAAGATCCGTCGAGAAGATTACATGAGAATTCAAAGCTCACATTTTTTCGAAACGACGACCACACAAAGTCTTTGCATGGGAAGCAAGTAAATAACAGCGTTCATTGTCAATTTGAACATTTACTTGATTTTTGCTGTACTAAACATTTTTACATAAATTAAGGAATATTTAAGTCTTAATTTTCACATATAAATAAAAACTAAAACGGTTTCACGATCAAAGCGGTACGGGGAAATGTAATTTTATTCATCACACTATTTGGGACTTTTTCTATTACTTTTATATTTTGTTCGTATTGTTGTAACAAAAATATTCGACAGCTTCTGGCTAAATGAAAGAGCAGCAGAGCGGAACGCGGTGGGCGTTTACAGCGTAACTCTGGATGGATCCAATTTATTTTCTTCTGAAATAGCAAATTGTCATTCTACTGCTGTTTTTGAACGAGTTTATAGAGCACTACCTAAATAGTAATTTTGAGTATTTTTTGTAGAAGTATATATAAATCTAGATGGTAGCTATTTATTTATTAAGATCATAAACTCTGATTTAAGATCTAAGCCCCCCAAAATATTTAAATTTTACAAAAAAATAATAGTAATAGCATTACATATTTATTTTATTTCTTTTATATCCTTATTAGAAGCAATTAACTTTGAATAACAAAATATAAAAATCTTCCTACAAAGATATTAGCAATAAAGTTGTAAGAACCCCGTAGAAATTACAGCGGGAGAATTTAAGTACTTGACTATGTGGTATCGAAGAGGTCGTAGGTTTCAATTGTAAATTTCATAAAAACAATTATAATTCATATAATTTATATATATTTTGTATGCTCAATATGTGAAAATACTGCTTGGTTATTTTGGTACGGTTATCTATACTGTTAACCGCAAAATACATTGCAATGTAAACCTTTTTATTTGTTTTGGCTCACAAAAATCTGAGCGGTACGTAATCGTGCGCGGCAAATGTTCTTTTCCTCGCATCGTAAATCGCAATCCCACGAGAATTTCAATATAAAAAAGCAGCCTATATGTTTCATACGCGTAAAAGTTGTGGAGATAAACAGCGGATCAACAGAAAAACATATAGGCAAATAAAAAAGTAAAAAAAGAATCATTAGAATCGGATGGAGTGATATTGAGTTATTCGTCCATTTGTCGCGCACATACCTAATGCAAATTTAAGATTTATGTGACTTTCTCATAGATACCATTGTCAGAAAGGAATTTAAGAAATGTTACCACACGGGAAGCACTAGCTTTCAAATTTAAAAAAATAACATCAAAATCGGTTCACCCATTCGAAAGTTCTGAGATAACAAACATAAAAAAAAATCTGTCGAATTGATAACCTCTTTTTCTTACAGAAGACGGTTAAAAGTGTAATTATTTTCAAATCTCAGACAGATACTTCAATTTAATTCAACTGTATACATAGCTAGTATTAATTATATTTTCACACTCTAAATTAAAACTTATTTACTTTAAAATGTCCAAAACACCAAACGATTATCATTTCACAAAATGTAAGTTTAAATTATCTTTTTTTCTAATTCGACGATGTTACAGGAACTAGAGAAAAATTTCGATCAAAAATTGTATACAAAGTTTTTTAACCGACGACCTGGTACTGCATTTTTTATTTTACGTGTGAAAATGCGGCGAGCGGGTGACCAAGAGCGGGTGACCAATTTCAAAGAGCGTTCGGGGCGCTTTTCTATACAATATATTGTTGAACAAAAAAATAAGGTATTAAGAATTTTATTTTTTATTAATCTTTATCGTGTCGCATAATTCGGTACAGTAACATACATTATTATGTGTGTTACCATTTTGTACAATAAATAAGTAGGTAAAATAATTAAAAACACGTTTTTTTTTCAACAGAATACATGTAATAAGCACAAACTCGATATTATGTTTACTACTAAGCAGCTCAAGGTTTCATCAGCCGTCTTCCAAATCTATCATCAGACCAGCTCGATGGTTCCATAATATCAAATACATCATCTAATCTACACATAACTGAGTCAGAATAAAAGCAATACAATCATGGTGAAAATAGAAGCCAGTGCAGTTTTCATGTGCTTATTCTGGTAGACATCGTCCCATAGAGAGCCAATAAGACTGGATATATGAGATTGTAATTTTATATTAAACTGACTTTAGATTGCAATTATATACTTATCACTTTATGTGTTTGACAGTAGAATATTGGCGACAGCTAAATCAGCTTCACGCTGTATCCCGCACACAGCAGGGTAGGCAGAGGGAACCTAGTGTTAAGACACTCCGTTCCCCACTTTCTGTTGAATTCTGGAGGCATTGCGTGTTGAGTGGCAGAACTCAACGTCGCGCTTAGCGTCGACACCAGAGCGAAGAAATGGAAATTTAAATTTAAGTAAATATTTCATCTCATCGAGTGGGATCGAACCCACAACCAGTCGGTTTTACAGTCACACCTCGTGCCGCTGCGCCACGACTGGCCTCCTCTACTATATATACTGGCTATTTTTTTTATTTTTTAATTATTAATAAAAAAAAACTTGAATATTTTTTTAAACTGTTCAATGATTACGTCTAATATTAATACTTCGTATAGCTTAGTATTTAAAAAACCTCTTGTATATTTGAAAACATTAACATAATTGATCATACAATCCAAATGAAGGCTACGTAAATCAATTTTATTTGTACTAGAACATTTTCAAATTTCATTACTTTTAAGTATAAAACGTAGAACTAATTTCATTTAATACTACAAAGGAACTTAGAATATTAAAATTAATCTTGATAGAATTATACTTTCCAAACCATTCTAATAAGACTTGCTTAATAAAACTTTCTGAAAAGTTTGATTGTGAAACTAATGTAGCTACCTGGGTTTTTAAAATATGAATTGTTTTAATACCACATAATGGATTATTGATTGGGTTTGATGTATCGCAGTGGAATAGCAGCTGAATCATCATCCGATGTGTACGCGATGATTGTGGGTTTGATCTCCACTCGAAGATTATCAATAATTTTAATTTCTTCGCTGTGGTAAGCCAGCACGGCGCGGTGGTGAGTTCCGCGTCTTTATACGCAATATTTAATAATTCGAACGAAAGGTGCAGAACGGAGTAACACTCGATTCTCTCTACCTAGGACATACATTAGACCATGCGGATTAGTAGGGTAGGCAGAGGGAGCCCGAACTCTGGAGATACGTGTTGAGTGGCCACCACGCTTTGCTTCGACACCAGTGTAAAGCCATGAAAATATTAAATATTTCATTTCCTCGAATGGGAATCGAACCCACAACTTGTCGGGTTTACAGTCACACGCTTCATCCCCTGCGCCACCAGTCACGAGTGGCATCAATAATTGTTGATCTAATTCGAATGAAGCTATCGAAATAGACAAAGAAATATAGGTATTTTTAAATTTTATTTACTTAATAAAATATATTAGAGAACTCTTACCTATTATTAGGTGTTATATATTAGCACACAGACCACAGCGTATAAAGTCACAGTGTTTTAATAAAGACTTAAAATATCAGGTATCGGTAAGCGGACGCGACGCTCAACTAGCAGTTTGTAGAGGTAACTTCGCTTTGTTAGACTAATAAATAATTTGTGAGGCCGGCCGTGATACTGTAAACGCGACAGGATGCGAGTTCGATTCCCACTTGGGGTATGAATTATTGTTTATTAATATTTTTATATAACATGGCAAAACGTGGCGTTGAGTTTTGTCACTCAACACGCAATGCCTCGAGAATTTGGCGGGAACTGGGGAACGGAGTGTCTTAACACTAATGTGTGCAATAAAGAATAAATAAATAAGGATATAAGCTTTCACTGAATAGTTATTTATTATACACTCTTCTTTTGTAATATCAAAGGACATGGCAAAATACGATAACGCATTATTTACTTATTTAAAAAGAATTAGGTGTTAGAATAAATTTTGATGAAGATGAAAGATAATATCATAATAATAACAATAATATAACTCAGTTTCAGTTCGAACATCTTTTTGGGGAAACTAAAGGTTTTGTCTGTGCAATTATGCACGAAGTTATTCAAGATAATTTTTTTAAGTAAATGTAGAAATATGTTTTTTTTAGATCTAAGTATATAGCTTAAATTTCAACTCGATATTTCCAACCGTTCCTGATATCATAAAGGCTTTCGACAAACGGACAGAGATAGTCTGGAAATTTTAGTGTGAAATATGAGGTTCACTCTGAACGCCCTGTCACAGATAAAAGCAGTGCCATCTATAGAAAGTGGAGAAAAATCGATATATTAGTAGCTACGAAATTGCTGAAGAACTGGATGTTGATCATAAATCAGGTTTAAGTCATTTACGAAGATCAAGTGATGCTATGTGTATGGTGGGATTAGAAAATAATCGTCGTATCAGCAACTGATAAGGTTAAAAAAAAAGCTATTAAGAAAAAGCGGCCGGAACTGGTGAATAAGAAGGGCGTGGTGTTCCACCATGACCACGCCAGACTGCACTCATCTATAGCCACGCAGCAAAAATTGAGAGAGCTTGGCTGGGATGTGCACTCATCCTCTGTACTGACCCTGCCCCATTAGATTTCCACCTGTTTTCATTGCAGAACTCTTTAGAAAATATAAAGCTAACCTCAAAAGAACACTGAACTACTCATAAGACTTGTTACCAACAAGTCATCGATCAAAATTAATCAAAATTATACATAAAAAATGTTTTCCTTTGTATGAACAGTACGAAAATATTTTTGCCCTTATATTAATCTGAAATCTTAACTTATAAATAAATATCCGTAAACCAATATATAAAAATTCGCATATTTTTGGTATGAAAATACGAATATCATTAATTGTAATTCATCTTGCACTCGTTGCTACTAGCTATTATTGTTTCTTTTGTTGCTGCAAGGTGTTGAGACTTTCATGAATAAATTTGAGACAATTTTAGATAGTATCTTCAACTATGTTAAACTTTGCCTTTTCTATATAAATATTATAAATTAGTTTGCATTATATTATCGTATTACATTAATATTATTTTTAGTCACTAAGTAATAGCCTAGCCTTGGGTCCAATTATACTTGGTCTTAATGAATAGTTAAATAATATGTTAAATATATTATATAACAGCTGACGAGTTTTAAATTATTTCTAACTTTAGTTGAGAATTCAGAGCTCGACAGCTCACATTTTATGTGAGTACCAGACTGTGCGACGTTACTTATAAATAAGCATAATATAGAATTCATTTTTCTCAATTCGTAAAATAGAAATAGTTTTATTTTTGATATAAAATGGATTGTGTAAATATCTATGCTCATAAATACATAAAATATATTGCTTTTCTACATATATAGATACGGATTTTTCGCTAGAAATTCGTTCTTTTACTTATCGAATTCACAACATTTTACAAGCGTTTATTTACTTTCACCACTTTAGGGGGTCCAAGATGGAAGGCTTGCTCGCAGCGACCCCTGCCAGCCCTTACGAGGGCTGCAACGTTCCATCCGCCACGTGCACCTCGAGAGAGCGCACTGATAGGGCGTCCCCCCAAGGCGACGCGCACCAGTGCGTCCCCGCTGGTGTGTCAAGTGGCGACGAATGCGGCGTTGGGGACCGCCACCCAACACGCCATGTCCGGAACGGCGGGAGGTGGAGGACGGAGCTACAAAT
>JAATLQ010037194.1:0-49172 GCA_013421005.1 Heliconius erato x Heliconius himera | reverse complement strand
AAAAAAAAAAAAAAAAAGATGCTTGTAATTCTTAGTATTTCTCATTCAAAATAAGGTCGAGTAAAGAACATTATTTTTTCATCACTTTTTAAAAATAATAGAAATCCCCAGATTAGGACTGCCACAAAGTATGCAATATCTCTAGCATGCGTGAAAAGTGAAGAACAGAGTGTTTTAACTCTAGTTAAGTTTGTTTATCTTAATGAATATGGCCTTGTTACCGAGGCCAAAAAAGGAAAATATTCAATACTTGATTTCCTCGATCAAACCAACGACCGTTTACAGACGGACGCTAGTGCTCCTTCGTCGAGGCTGGCCTCAAAATAAACTAAATGTTTATTCACATTAAAAGTATCTTTATTAAAATTGAATCCCAATATTCTTCAACTAATGGTTTTAAAGCAAAATACATAAATAGTTATAGTTTCCCAACTCCAATATGCTCACAGTCTAAACTGTCTTAATTGCGTTTCACTTCAATACATAGAATTGCTTTCAACTTAACAATCCCAAGTTCCATTCTACTGTTTATTATCTCTAAGCACTTGCTTATTTTGGTTTTTATTATATTATGAAAAAATAGAGAATAAAGATAAAATAAATGAACATCTAAAAAAACAACGCAACACGCTTTTTTCAACAGAACACGTCATTTATAAGGTGAATGTGATGAGCACAAACTCGATATGTCTAGTGGCAGTTTAAGGAAGGTTCTATCAGCTATTTTCCAATTTCATCATCAGACCAGCTCAGGTGGTGGTAAGAATATTGTCACCATGGTACCAGAATATTGTATTTTCATCTAATCTATATATAACTGTCAAATTTTATGATGATACAATAATTAGAAGTGCGTGTAGATCAGATTCTTAGATTTTATAACACAGTTATTTAGTTACACTTACAACTCGACCTAATAAAGACATGTTAAAAATATATATATTTGGAACTAAACTCCATTGAAGTCACGTGTTTCCTTTTTTATTTTGAATTGTTTTCATTATTTTGAAATAATAAAAAGCTCCCCAAAAAGAAGTTATTTTCAGGCTGTGCAGAGAGAACTCACTCTTCATTATTTTCATTTCGTTATTAATTTTCCTTCTGTATTGGAGATGTCGAGAATCAGTGTCCAGCTCACTCGCGCTTTGAATTAGAAGTAATCATATTATATTTTTTTTTATTTAGGCGGTTTACGCACACTGCAGAGGAAACCTAATGAATTGCATTTGAACCAGAAAGAAAATGAAAATATTAAATATTTAATTTCCTCGAGTAGGAATCATACCCAAAACCTGTCGCGTTTACAGTTATACGCTTGTGCCATTGCACGACTGGCCATATTATATTATATTTCTTATTTAACTAAATAGTATCAAGTGAAGTATTTTTTTATTTTTTCAGGAATTGTTATATTTTATTTAGAATCGTCACATAGATCAATTATTACAGTGTTTTCAAAGTTTTTTTGCTTATCCTTACGCAGCTCCAGAGTTTTGAATTTCGTTAAATGAACTATAGTGGGTTCGGGTGCAATTATATTCTTTTGTTCTGGGATGGTAGCTTCAGGAGTACTTTTTCAGTCCGCGTTCTAAAAGAAAATATAACAAAACATATAACATGTTTCAATTGCAAGTTAAAATGTAAATGTAGTAAATGATTATGATTTTTTTTATATATTTATGTATTATTAAGTATTAAAATAATACGAGACAATACGCTGCGTTAAGTTCCTATATTCAATATCTAATGTGTTCATAAGAAAAAAAAATATTATAATAATGACCTTCTATAATTTTTATCTATTCGTGCTCCCAGTCTTTTGAAGTTTTCTTTTATATCCGTGATATTAATAATAGTGGTAAACAATTTTCAAAAATGAAATTATAAAACTATTGTATAATTTTAACAGAGAAACAATTAAAATTAGAAACATTGACATCTAGTTAGTTATGCTGGTACTAAAACGTAGAAATGAAAGTATAGTGGCGCCATCTACAATTAGTGCTTCTTCTGTTTAGATGTAAGATTGTCAGATGGCGCTGTATAAATTCTGTAATAATAATATTACAAAAGATATTTTTACATAAGTATAATCGTATCGAAAGACCCGGCTGGGGTGGACGGAGTGCCAAACGTTACGGTCTTTGCATACTTTTCGCCTCGTTCAGTGTCTTCAACGCGTACATACATGCTCCTGGGGGTTCTGACGCTTTTTACGTGACCTAGTATCGAGATTTCTCATATTTCATAAATCATATGCCAATAGAGTTACAGCCTACTAATAGCTCTATACAATTAATATAATATTATTTTTATATTCATACATTTCGTGTTATTTTCGGTACCTATATATTATATTATGACTCTCATATTTAATTTGTGCCTGTTTGAAAATTTATAATAGGCAGAGGTAGCCTATTGGGAATTAATTTTGGAACATTATGAGTTAAGGGTAGGAATTCAATTTAGGGTTAGGAGAAAGGGCAGGCGCAATACTTCGTATTGTTACCAGAATAGAAAAATAAAAATCTGAGTGAGAACCGAACTCACGACCGCCGCATTGACTCACGCCACGAAGGCCACCATAAAAACAATTTGAATTAATTAAATGCTAACGTACTTTAAATTACATATTTAATTTCCTCAAGTGGGAATCAAATTCACAAATTATCGGGTTTACAGCGCCGCCTGGCATCAATCTATAAGATACTTTATACAAAAAAACGCTAACGACTCGCACTTATCGCGGCTAAACGACAAAAAGCGTAACATCAGTTATTAAGTCACCGGGTGTTTATTACGTATTTAGTTTTTTACTTTCTCTTATAGCACCTTGTTTTTGACATGACATTCACAAAATGATGACACCGTGCCACAGTTACAAGATGTCTCAACGTACAAGATAGTTGTCTTACTGGAGGTATGTACATAAGTAAGACAGAGTGCGGTGTTAAATTCAGCCATCAAGTAGATACTTAATGTCTATAAAATAGGCAGTTTAATGAGGGAAATAAATTGAAAATGAAAAGATATAGCATATTTTGGATCTTAAAATATGAAGTTATAAATATATAAGTAAGTAAGTATTATAAATATATTTTAAATTTAAAAATTTTAAATAACTTTGTGAGCCTTATTAAGATATGTAAGAGTATTTAAATTCTAAAGCTTTTTAAAAAGGCAAAGTTTCCGGTGAGATATGTACATGTATATTGAAATATATATTACGCATTTTAAATAATAAGTAAACGCATGGCCTACGCAGAGTATGCAGAAGTTCGCCGTGTCTAGAGGCGCAATTTAACTCCACGCGTGTTGGTCCAACTTAACTCCGCGCTTTGTCAAGGAGAGAAGAGGAAAATGAGAATTATTAAAATATAGTAGTTATTCCGTTTAAAGTCATACAGTATACTCTACTACTGCGCGACGACGGCCTCAAATGTGATATAAAAAATGTGATATAAAATATATTAAATATAATAAAATAACATATAAATGATTAGGAAACTACAATCTAAATCACATAACCCCTTGTAGGAAATACGTCCATTGTACTTTTGGCTCGGGCGGCTCGTACGACTCTATAGTTAAACAGCCAGTGGGCATCGTCGACTGTTTGTTTGGAGGTAAATCATTTAAATATACCATCACTTTTAAATCCTTTTTTGGTTTCAATGACTCATAAACAGTTTTTATATGAAATTCTTCGCGATCTATGTTTATTTTGAAAGTTCTAGTTTCTTCGAAAACATTTTTAAATTCAATAGTAATAGAACCGCCAGCTTTAATTTCATACGGGCCCTGTTGTTTTGGTTCCATTCCTGTACCCTTGATACTGAAAATAAACTCTCCTGCAAATAAAATGCAATTGTAAATTAAATTTTATCATGCCAGTAATTAAAATATATAAAAAAAAAATTCTCGCTGTATCCCGCATACAGTAGAGTAGGCAGAAGGAATCTAGTGTTAAGACACTTCGTTCTCCACTTTCCGCCGAATTTTTCGAGACATTGCGTTTTGAACTCAACAATATTGCTATAAAAATGTTTTATTGAATTGGATGAAATTTTAATTTAAATCTATTGAATGTCTTTGAAATAATAAAGTAATTACATCACAAAATTAAAAGGTTCAATTTTTTCTATAATATTTCGCGAAGTCGCCAGCTAGTGTGGCTATTTCAGAAAAAAAACCTTAATTACAATCCATGGAATTTCGTTAAAAGCAAAATGTACAAATATTAACATTGAAATGTTGCTATAGCAGGATGTAATACCGTAATTCGCTTGTAAAACACGTACTCTTGGAGAGCAATGGACAACTGCTGATAATATTATTGGATATTATAAAATATGATGGTTGTGGGTTCGACTCCCACTCAAGGTAATGAATTTCGGTGTCTAACAAAATAGAGCACAATGTTGAGTTCTACTACTCTGAATGCAATGTGTTCAATTCAGGCGGAAGGTGGGGAACGGCCTCATGACACCGCACAAAGCAAGTTAGGCAGAGGAAACCTGGGGAACCAGTGTTAAGCCACTCCTTTCTAATTAAGAGTATTTAATTTCCCTCTACGCCGAATTCTAAAGGGATTGCGTGTTGAGTGGTGGAACTCAACGCCGGGTTTTCACACGTTACCAGAGCGAAGAAATAACTTAACCTAACTTAGCTTCCCGCTTTATCCCTAGGGGGGTAGTCAGACAGAACGGAGCGCCAAACGCTACAGTACGGTAAGGAAATGGAAATATCAACCCCCACCCGGTCGTGTCTACAGTCACACGCTTTGACCCCATGGATGTACATAACACAAAAAATAACGCAACATCAACCTGTCCATACACTTACCTAATACAATCTATAAATCCAAATAGGATTCGACACGACACTCACATCAATACAAGTTATGTAAGTAAATGAGGCGCAATTTGTCAAGCTTTCTGTGGATATAGCGCGTAATGGTAAACGGTAATATCATTATAATAGTAGGCTTATTTCTAAATGTGGTGGCAATTTCAAATGTTGATTTTTTTTCTTACTTAAAGTACTCGAAATATTATAATTTGTGAGGAGAAATGCAATGATTCATGTCTCAGTTATGAATCTATAGTAATATTAAAGAGTTTATTTGTATGAGCGCGCCTTTCTCGGGAACGATTTGTTTTGTATTCGATAGCCCTTATTATTAAAAAATATAATTATATTAAGCTATGACTAAATTTAAAAAAATATAAAAATAGGTAAAAAATAGGTAGAGCTTGAGAGCTTTCGATACATGATGCGTAGGTTCTTAATTATTTTAATTGTCCATGAGCCACAGGCAATAGTCAATTATAAATACAAAAAATATATAAAAGAATACTGTGTATTTTAAATCAATTTTAAATACTTTTTTCTATTTACTAATCTTTATATATATAGAGAATATACATATGCTTTAAAGGTTCTAAGTTATAGATAGGAAGCATCGCGCCGGTCAAACAATCATGTAGATACACCACACTACGATACACACGCCTACCGTGACTGCGCGTAATGTTGCAATCTTTTGGTTATCGCAGTCCGTGGATTTAACCTATATTCTTGGAATACTAGAGTTGTTAAACTTTATATAGATGTAATATATCTTTTATAAAATGAATATTTTTTAATTGATGATTTTAATATTATACAGGACGATGATGAAGCCGAAGCCAGTCGTGGCGCAGCGGCACGAGGTGTGACTGTAAAACCAACTGGTTGTGGGTTCGATCCCCACTCGAGGAGATGAAATATTTACTTAAACTTATATTTCCATTTCTTCGCTCTGGTGTCTAGGTTGAGCGCGGCGTTGAGTTCTGCCACTCAACACGCAATGCCTCCAGAATTCAGCAGAAAGTGGGGAACGGAGTGTCTTAACACTAGGTTCCCTCTGCCTACCCTGCTGCGTGCGGGATACAGCGTGAAGCTGATTTAATTTTTTTGATTTCGATTTAGTACGATGATAGGCCCTCATGCCGCAACAGCACAGTGTATCACTGTAAACGGACGGGGACTGAGAGTAAATTATTATCAAATCGTCGCTATCTGATAACAAGAGAAAGAGCAATGTTGAGTTCCGCTACCTAACACGAAATACTTGAACCACTTACGTGAAAACAAAATTTTACTGCCCATTGAAAAATTGTAATGTTAAAAATTGAAAAATTGTAAAAATTGTAAACAAAGTTTAAGAATTAAACATTTTAAACCTCCACCGAATTTAAAATGCATACTATCGGTATACTTAATGCTTTTACAGAGCTTTCTACGCATAATTTTTTACTTATTTGTTGCATATCAAGTATGTAGTAATAAGTAGCAACATTTTAATATCAGCTCTTCGCGATACAAAAGGAACACATTACGTGAGTTGAGTGAAGCTTCGATATAATGCGATGATTGCGATAATACGTTGTATAGAGCGCGTTGTATTGTTGTAAGTACTAGGGAATCATAAAGTAACACCATTTTATAGTAGAAAAGTATACAATAATATTATAAAACAAAGTTGCTTTCTCAGATCGTCTCAGTTATTTTTAAGAGAAATTTTGACCTTCTTTTTTTTTGATGTTCACGCTATATTTCGCAATTAGTGAACTAGGCAGAGAATATGTACACCCTGTGAATACACTCCGTCTTCCACGTTCTACCCGAATTCAAGACTCTAAAATGCGCTTTATCTATGTCGCTGGAGAATGGGAATGGGCATCGAACCTAAAACCATAGCGTTTACAGTCAAATACTGCTCCACTGCCGCGAGCCCTTTCTTAGTCTCCCTAATGCGTCATATACAAAAATTATTTTTTTTATTTGCACGAAATATTGAATATCTAATAATACATAGTACATGACCAAAATACACTGATTCGGAGAACTGTGAAAGAAAAGTGATAAGTATTTTTGTAAAATATGTTCTACAGAAAAAACGACAATGAAATGGATATATACAAAAATCTCGAGAGTGGCATCAGAATTCAAAATGATGTGGCAGCATAATAATTTGGAAATTTAGATGTTTAAATTAGACATGGTGAACCATCATAAAATTGATAAATTATAGCAAAAAATGTAGAAAAAATGTAGTTTTTAGACACTTCTTTCTCCTTTTTTTGCCATAATTCGCGGCACAGCGTGTTCAGTAACTCTATTAGTCTTGTTATTTACCAGAACGAAGAAATAAATATTTCACTCCTGCGGATGGAATCCATAACTATTTTGTGAGTTCTAAGCTATGAGGGTATCTTTTCACATATATTTAAATGTGTCTTTCTATTAGGTTCAAGCTGTATTCTGCACAGAGAAGGTAAGCTCCGTTCCCATTAAGACACGGAATACGTAGCCCCTTTGTCGAAATCTGGAGATATAGCGTGTTAAGTGGCAGAAATCAACGCCACGTTTTGCATCGTTACCAGAGCGAGGAAATGAAAATATTAATTATGTCACTACCTCGGGTTGGAATCGAACGCACAATCATTCTCGTTTACAGTCGCACGCTTGTGCCCATGAGCCACGACGACCGCAAATATAACTTCTATTCGATAATTAGCAAAAGAACAAAAACACATCAAATAACTCTTAGACGCGTCTTGTGTAAGACTGTGTGAGGTGAAGGTGATATAAATCACTGTTGAGTAAATAACACTAATAAAATTTAAATTAGTATTTCTATTCATATAAAAAATACTTTTAGTTTTGCAATAAGATGGAATGTTTTATTAGACGGTAGTAAGGTAGGTATCGGGTGGCTGCGGTAAGGATACTTTAAATTGAAATTTGCTAGTAACTTGTGTACTAGTGATTGATATCTTACAAGATTCATATTCATATGTACCTTTATGAAGATGATTTTTCAGAAATATTTTGTAGCGTACATTCTCTAAAGCTATAACAGAACTCTAAAGCTTATGGGCTTACTCTAAATGTATCGTAGGCCGAGTGCATGGCTTGCAGGATCCAGGACTTGAGCACAAAATGTAGGTCCTGGTTCACCCGCTTAGTCGGAAAAGTTCAGGTACATACGATATACACGAGTCTGGAGGCGGTGCATATGCGGCATTGGTACCGTTCTTAAATTTCCAATGAATTCTGCAGACATTGTGTTTTGAGTGGCGAAACTCAACGCCGCGCTTTGCCTCGTTATCAGAGCGAGCGCTTGTGCTCATGCGCCACGACAGGACTCACTTAGTATTAAATGAGTAATCACTTAGTATTAAGTAAAGTGAGCGGCTAAATCTATTTTTTTATATACGGGAAATAATTAAGGCATAAAACATTAAATATATAAATCAAATAAGATACGTAATAAACGCCTATTATAGAATTTCACATCATCATTTCTAAACCAATATAAATCACATGACATGTATGTATGTATGTATGTATGGCGTATCGTTTCATATAAAAGTATCGTAATATTATGTTGAAATGTTACTGTAACATGCCATTAGTGCACTAAATACATTAACTGACGCAATTTATATATTTTTTTTCTAGCAAAATATTATTTTAGAATGCTGTAATACTGAAGCCGACGTGGTGCAGCGGCACAGCGAGTAAATGTAAGCCGGTTGTGGGCTCGATTCTGATTTAGGGGACACAATTTGTTACATATTCTCCCTCCTCCTCCAGCGCGGCGTCGGCTTCCTACAATCAATATGTAATGTCTTAAAACCTATGCAATATATGAGGATTAGAGTGCAAGCACGTTAACCAGAGGGAACTTAGTGTTATAGACATATTCTCTTACGTTGATTGAAAGAACCTAATACCCAACTTTATGTAAAAATTTGAAAAAAATAATATGTATCTTCAAGTAAGAATTCAACCTACAACCATCTTGTTTACAGTTAGACACTGTCGCACTGCAACACGATTTTCTACTGTTCATTATTTTTATGAATTTTATAAAAATACTGAATCAAAGTCACAATCTATCCATCTGCACAAATACTATAACTTTACAGTAGTAGTATGAGTAGTTAGCGCGAATATCCAGAACTAAAGAATAAAAAATCATTTTGTGTTGAATATACCATTTATCTAAGGCTAAGCTATATATAACAACATCGCCTGGTTCATCACACATTTATAATGTAAAAAAAATCTAAATTATTTCCACCTGGATAAGCGGACGAAGCCGCATATGAAAACTAGTGTAAATTATTTTTTTCAAGCTCCATATACGGTGCAACGCGATCACGAAGACATAATAAGTTCAGATATATATTCACAGATATTTCAAAAACTAGAAAACGTATAACCCAAAAATACTATTATATATTTATAATGTTAAACTTAAAAGCTACTTTTCTGAGATAACGATCGATAATTATTTCAAATGACATAACCTTTGAACCGTGCGAAAGTAAAAGTGTAACCGGAACGCACGAAACTATGCAAATAACTCTCAAAGAACTCATATTGTATTATAAACATATTGTAAGACGCCTTTAGAAATGTATTAGAACACTGTAGTAAAGTAGTTGCATAAGTAGTTTAACGCGTAGTTGTGGTTTCAAATTCTGATTGGGACATTCTTTTTCTTTTGTTCCTGGGAAATTACTGTTAAGACACTCCGTATCTATTAAAATGAAGAAATAAAACTATTAAATATTTAATTTCTTCTTCGAATGAGAATCGAACCCACAACCTGTGGCTTTTACAGGCGCAGGCTACGACTGCTCTCTCAAGTAAAATTTTGTTCAGAATTTATAATTACATAACATTATCTAGTCATTGTAAAACTGAATTGAAATAAGTAGTACTATTCTTACAAATTTTCGCAAAATAAGCGTTTCTGTAAATGAGATGCAACGCGATAATTACGGTCTGTCTAAAGATTATATAAACTGTTTGGGACTGTATACATTCTTTTAAATCAATTAAAATAAAAACTTATAGGAAAATTAAAAAAAACTATTTACGGTCCTTCCTGCAGAGCAGTACAGGCAGAGAAGAAAAACAGCAGCAAGAAGCAGTGTTAATATACTTCGTTCTCCTTGAATTTCAGAAATTTCATGTTGACTGGTAGAATTCTTCAATTGCCTAGTCACCTCTTCTCTTGGTGTTTCTCGAATGCGGGTCGAACTCACAATCACCCTTACAATGGTCAGTGGCTTATATAAAAAAGTGTTGTATGATTTTGTTATGTTTTTTTTATGTCATTCACGTTGTATGCCGTATAAAGCAGTTTTTTGCAACTTTGCGTCGTTAAGTTAAGCTTGAGTTTCAGAAAAAGTTCGAAATCTCTAATTTTTGTACGGAACTCTCAGTAGGCGAGCCCGACTCGCACTTGTTTAGATTGGCATAATTCCTAAATAAAGAGCAAGTATATAATACACACAGTTTTCACTTCGTTGTACGACATTATCATTTTTTATTTCTTTCGTATCTTATATTATAACTTTAGAGTATTTTAGTGTTTAATCGTATTGAGCGAATTTAAATAATAAAAACCAAAATTTTTAATAACTTTCAATAGAATAAACACAATATTTATATTCCACATAGGTACGTATCCATCCGTATAAATGTGTATAGACTCTTGAATTTTTGCAAAAATATTAACTCATTACGACCGACTATGATCCTCTGTACAAATCGTATGCAACTGTAAACGGTGATGAACTTATGTAACAACATAGAAATATGTGTAGAGTTTATGCAAATATCTATAAAGATCGAGGCCGTCGTGGTACAGTCGCATACCAGGTAACCGTAAACGAGATGGTTGGAGGGTCGATCTTATAATACTAGAAATATACGAGATTAATTCGGTTAAGAGAGTTTCATTCAAAATTTCTGCCCAATATTCAAGTGTGTAGAGCGGCGGGACCGATCAACACCACGCTTTGGTCGTTACCAAATGAAAAATAATTAATTTCTCCAAGTGAGAATCGAACTCACAACAGTTACGTTTGCAGAGCAGCGGCTATGACGCCACGACAGCCTCTTCGTTATTCACAATCATAAATAACGGAATGGCAAGATTTATACCTTGTAATTTTAAACGACATTCTAAGAGTAGTGTAAGCTACATAAGTATACACTATTAGCTATGTAATAGTACTTTTCTATGAAAGTTATCAAAACCCGTTAATAATAATATAGTGAACAGGGAGAGTTTAGTGTTATGACACTGCACACGGCTGTCTTGGCGCAGTGGCACATCATCTGTCTGTAAAACGCGGCGGTTGTGGATTTGATTCCCACTCGAGCTCATTTCCTCGCTCTGGTAAGAAGATAAAGCGCACCGTTGATGATCCTGCCCTCAACAAGCAATTTCTAGAAAATAGAGCGGCGCGTGGGTATCGGAGTGTCTTAACACTAGGCTCGCTTTACCCACCCTGCTATACAAGAACAACCATGAAGCTACTTTTTTTATTAAATTCTGTATTTTTTATAGGTAGAGACTACCTGCGAACTTGTAGTGTTTGTTCCTATTAGAATACTCACTTTCCACCTAATTCTGGAGGCATTGAGTGTTGTCTGATGGAAAGCCGCGCTTTGCCTTACTACAGCGAGAAAATGAAAACATTAAATATATCAATTCCTCGATTGTGAATCGAACTCACAACATGCAGCGTTTGCAGTCTCACGTCAGTGCTCCTGCACCACGACTAGCCTCACATTTACATTTACAACTATTTAAAACGTTACAAGCGTTTACAGCAATTATTTAATTAAAAACTATGATACGTTAAAGCACTTTACATAGAAAATAATTGGTCATTAATATTTAAATAAATTTGAATGCGTACAAATAAAAGACGCTATAGCGTAGTTGGCGCGTAACTGAAAGTACCCAATAGTTGTAGATTGAAATCACACTCGAGAAAATATTTATGATTATTATATACCTATTTTTTACTGTTAAGACACTCTGTTTCCCATATTGCCATATTATCGAGACTTTTCGCGTTGAGTGGCGAAACTTAATGTCGCGCTTTGCCAAAAAAATATACAAAAAATTATTCCCCCGAGTGGAGATCTGTGTTGTGCCGCTGCACCACGATGTCAGTATTTTTTTTAAATAGAATAAAAAAGATAGCAAAAATATCGTACACCCATTATTATTAATTCAGCTGTCAATTGTCACACATTTTATAGTTGTGAGTGTTTTGATTACTTCCAGGTTCTTATTTTCAATACAATAATTTTCATTTTCTCGTTCTAATTTAATTAAATAAAGAGCAGCGTTGAGTTACGCAAATACATCGAAAGGACCAATAGATGAGTGAATACAAAAAAAATATCCAAAGGCTTACACCAATTAGCTCTTACTTTTATTCGACACGAAACTCGCTCAGCATGTTGAAAAGTGAAACATCAGGTTGTTGACCTCAATAACCTTTGCCTTTACTAATATTCATATATTTTTATTCAGTTATATAACTAACGTCTTCTGTTAGCGACGATGAGGAGTAGGTTCGTTTTCTTCGACAATTCTTTGAGAAGTTAAACAATGGAAAACGTATATTTATGCTTTTTCTTGTATAACAGTGCAGGCAGATGGAGCCTTATGTAAAGAAAAATCCCCGAGATTTGCACATTGAAACATTTTGAGTAGACCTCAACGCCAAGCTTGGTCTTATTACCAAAGCCGGGAAAGGGAAATGATTAATAACTCCAAATGGGAACTTAGCCTATGACAACCGTAGTCGAAAAATGTGTATACTATATAAAAAAATGCAATATAATAAAACCCATAATCCCAATCAAAACTAGTGATCATTATTCATATATTTTGTATATTATCTAACGATCAACATCATATACCTACATAATACTTTATATTAGTGAGTTTTATATTAGCTTTGATGAGCACTAACTAGACCGGTGTAATAACGCAGCTATTACGAAACATTTATTAGTTCGTCCTATCACGTAACATTAGTAATTTCTTTAGCTTCACGCTGTATCCCGTATATAGCTGAGTAGGCAAGAACCAAAGACATTGTCTCCAATTTTCGAGATATTGCGTGTTCAGTGAGAGATTTTAACGTCGCGCTTTGACAAAATAAAACAAATTATTTCTCCAAGTGGGAATCGAACCCACAACCGTTGCGCTTATAACCAGTTGGCCGTTTCATATACATACATACATTTATCATCCAAAACTTGTCGTGACGTGAAACAGAGCGTACATTATGCATCAGTAGTGACTCGTGAGTAAAACTTTCACGAATATCATACGTTATTGTAAAATGCTAATAACTGAATGGGAACACCACTTTGTTTTTACACAAATTGACATATTAGCCTTCTTTTATATATTTTGAAGAAGTGTTTCCGTGTTATTAAAAAAGTTTTCACAAACGAAAAAAAAAGGCGTCAGACTTAAACGTGACGGTTGTGGGTTCAATTTACTCGGGGAAATGTTTTTTTATTTCTTCGCCACACGACATAGTGTGGCGCTAAGTTCCGCCACTCAACACACAATATCTCTGAAATTAGGCGGAAAGTGGGAAACGGAGCGTCCTAACACTAGGAAGTCACTTTCAAGATTCCGTACCTTAAAAAAGACAAAAATGGACCCTCAGAATCATATTGTTGTTCGCCTGTCCGTCTGACCTATAAATGTGAAAGGCAAGAAGTGAACACTTGCAGTACGAGTGAAGAAAAACATCCGGAAAATAGAAATTTAAATAATAAATAAAAACTGTCACAACAAAATAATAATCAAAAATAATAATGATTTATAAAAAAAATATTATAAATATAATTTATAATAACATTTAATTTATAGCTTACCATAAATACAATTTTATAAATAATAGTTTAGTTCTTTCTTTAATTACGCGTTCCGTTCAAAAGTAATATTATAGTGACGTAATATATCGTAGGTAAAACGAGCAGATATCAAATATATTTATTAAAAATAATTTAATAATTATATTTAATCGTTGTGTATTATAATTTAAAATAAATAATAACATAATTAATATTATAATTATTGTAAAATATCATGTTGGCTGAATAAGCTACTGTCAACGTCAAAGTCAAGGAAAAAGGAAAGAAAGAGAGGGGAGATGGCGGACGCGTCTGGTGAAGGATAGTGATTCAAAATGTTTAGAGAAGTTTTAATTTATAATTAATATATATATTTAGTTACATCTTATATGTAAAAGGCATGTGAGTTAGTATATGTAATAGTGATATAATTATTCGAGGCTACTAAGATAAGTTATAAGTGCTTATTACGTATTTACGGTTGTTTGTTTTGGAATACTTCGTCGGTAAGTTTTTAATAGCTTATTATTAAAACAAAAAAGAGTAATCTTAATGCACGTGTAGGCAACTATTATTTATATATATATAATTTATTTAATATGTGTCATTTATATATTTCAATATTATAATTTATTTATTTATCATTTATATACACACGTAAAATCATACATACATTTAATAATTTATATATTTTATATACTTGTCGACGGCATATTTAATTATCACAGTCGTTGCTTGCCACTCGATGCGCTTTCCATACGTTCCTTTGTTCTCTTTATTATTTTCTTCCAAATCAGTATTTATCGTGTTCCGTTTTATATATATGTTTGTGGTTGACTTTTGTATAAACTGTGTCGTGATTTATCATTTGTGTTAAAACTACAAGTACTTTAAAGTGGTGTTGAATATACTCAGTGTAAACCGTGAGTAGACTTTTTATTCATCTCCATCAACACTACACACGTAATGCCGTCAATATCCAGAAATGATTATTATTTATTTAGTAAATGGAAATAAATACATGAATATGTTTTTATGAGGTATATAAAATTACAATTATATTAATGTACGCAGAATGCCGCCATCTTTGTCAGATGCTTGTATGTGAAATGAGAGTTAAATAGATTTGGTGAATTATAATTACTTATAAATGTAATGTCTATATATTATATTAGTAAATATTTGACACGTTACTATAAAAGGAAATATTAATATAATAGTATCATTTATGAAATTATTATATAAAAATACGTATTTACAATTTATAAATATTATATAATATGAGTCTATTTAATGTCCTACAATATAGATAATCTGTCAAGGTATTTAATTAATAATAAATTAATATCATAAAGATGTTAGACCCGCGCCTCCTGGAAACCTGGTCGGTTTCCAGGAGGCGCATGCGATTTCAAGTCCCGCCACGTTCAAATTTTTATACGTTTTCTTAATAAGTATTTTTCTTTCCTAAATGTGGAATAACATTTTAAAAATGTTAAAAATAGTTTTACATTTGTTCTCTATAGCTCGTTGTATGATGAGTAGGTGTGTGGTGCTATTTTATCCTGGAACTCTAGTGAATGTAGTAGTGTCCAAACAAATGAGACACGACTGTGGGGTGTGTGCCGTGCTTTTTAACATATCGGCCGCCTAGCGGTAGTGCGTTCGAACCAACAACTTAATTATTGATCTCACAAATCAATCAACGTCAAAAAATCACCATTTTAATACAATCTTAATATAAACAAGCGTAAGCGTAGTAATAAGCGGGAAATTAAAACGGACAGACTACGACATGTTATTTATCATAATATATTTTATTTCTACTTATATTAAATTTATGGTACATTTCATATTAATACTGTTACCTCTGAATCTCTAGAAGATCTTGGATTACTTACGATCACTACGGAAGGGTTCTAATTATATTAGTCGTATCATTTAGATAATTTTTTTTAAATATTTTATGGAGTAGAGTGAGGAGTCAGTTACAAACTGTACTTTCTGTTGACCTAGAATCTTGAAATCAGTGCAGAGCCCTCGCACTTGACCGTTTTTTTTATTAAAGACATCAACAGTGCAAATTTTGTAACTTTCACAACATTCTTATTAGTTATACATCAAAGGTCAAAATGCGCTAAGAAATGTGACATTTCATATGTTTCATAATACTCTTGTTGAAAATGGATATCTTTAGAAATTTAAAGACTTTGCAACATTAATGATTAATATTTATGGTTCATTAGCTCAGTGCCTAGCTTATTATGCATTTTTGATAAGGCCATCGTAGCGCAGTGAGACAGCGTCTCACACAATGGTTGTTGGGTAGTTTTCCACTCAGAGTAATTATTTTTTATTTTATTGCTTTGGTAACAAGCAAACAACAAGCCGTTAAGTGCCGATACTCAAACCGCAATGTCTCGAATTCAGGTGGAAAATCTAGTAAGAAATGTCTTACTAAGTTTTGTCTGCATAGCAACGTAGTGCTATTTATGTGAGATAGAGCGTGAAGCAAAAAAAAAAACAAAATAATTTTTTTTTACCCAGCTACACCGCGCACAACAGGAAAGGCAGAGGGAACCCAGTGTTGAGGTACCCTTTTCCGCCGAATTCTGGATACAGGACAAAATAAACATATAAGCTTTATATGTAGAAAACAAAAATAAAATAAACCATAAATTGTATCAACATAATCAAAATACGTAAATGCTGAATCGTATAACTAGGTTCCCAGGTCTCCTTTGCCTACCCTGCGATGTGCGGAATGCAACGTGAAACTCAAAAATCATATTATATTAAAAAACTTAATTATATTAAATAAATCAAAATCAAAAAAATTTTACTTAGCGCTATTATGCCATTATCCTCTATCTCTTAGTCAGTGCCACCTCGTCCGCGGCGCGCGAACGTCGATTTGACGCTTTCTTACTTGGAAATTTTACGTCAAATTGTGTGTTGCGTGTTTTTTTTTATGACAAAAAAAGAATACTGTGTATTTTGTGGATTTTTTTGTGTGTGTAAAACACGTATTTGCTAATGGTTTGTTTTTTATTTTTTTCTGTATGATTTATTAAAAAAAATATAAATATTTTGTTTATAATATTAATTGATCAATTAATCTTAAAATATATTTATTTAATATGATTTTTTAATGATTTCATTAAATTTTATATAAATTTATATATACTCAATAATTTTATTAAGAGTTAATATTTTAATGCAGCTTTAGCTATAGCTTTCTGAACTTTTTTAAATATTAGAGGAGACACAATGAAAGTTTGTAAATAGTTTTTCCGTATACATTGATATTTTAACTTCATAAGTAATTCATATATTAAAAATAACTGTTTATTCTAATGTTACTTTTTTTATTATAAAATTTGTAATATTTAACTACTAGCGGCTCGCCCATGGCTTCGCCCGCTTAAAATACATGATTACTGATTTAATAAGCACAATCGATTGACAACTATAATGACTTCTAATATTATTTTTTTTACGACATTATCGTCAAAGAATTTTTTAAATAAAAAAATACGATCATTGTTGATATTTGATATTTATAAAATATACATAAAGCTAATTATGTATTACACATATATATTTTTGTAACTTTATGTTCTTTTTACCTATATAATATACGTTTCATCATAATTCTAAAACTCTGTTAAATGTGCTGATGTCAGTGAATAATTTAATTTAGGTTGTAGGACTCATAATATTCTTTGTAAAATAACTGTATTAATTGCATATTAACTCCTGTACAGTTTTTAAATTAGTTACATATATTATATGAACGAACCAACCAAAATATCTTTGTATTTACTTGATATTTATTTCAAGATCGTTCTTTATCTCTGTGTTGAATTAAAATAAATTAAAATTAGCTTCACGCTGTATCCCGCACACAGCAGGGTAGGCAGAGGGAACCTAGTGTTAAGACACTCCGTTCCCCACTTTCTGCCGAATTCCGGAGGCATTGCGTGTTGAGTGGCAGAACTCAACGCCGCGCCTAACCTCGACACCAGAGCGAAGAAATGGAAATATAAATTTAAGTAAATATTTCATCTCCTCGAGTGGGAATCGAACCCACAACCAGTCGGTTTTACAGTCACACCTCGTGCCGCTGCGCCACGACTAGCCTATAGCTGATGAGAACTTAAATTGCATTATAGTATATTGAGATAGCATTGGCTCTGCTTCATATCTATATAGGTACACTGCTTCTTATATGACGGACTCCATTGACACATTTGTCTTACCATAACTGAGAAATGGGATTCGTGTTCACAATTAACACGACGTCATTTATTTCACTGCGTTAGTGCTTATAAAGTCAATTCTACCGCAGTAAAACGGAATTTATGCACTCTGATAGAGGTAGGTGTGGAGTTGAGGTCTATCACTCAATACTCAATGTCACACTTGCGGATGAAAAGTGAAGAACGGAGTGTCTAGTCAATAGGTCCTCTCTACGTATTACCTGCTTTTAAATATATTATGCCAGCTTCACGCTGTATTGCGCTCATGGTAAGCAAAGGGATCCTGGGAACCTAGTATTTAGATATTTAATTTCCTATTAACACCTTCCGTTCCACATTTTTACCGCATTCTTGAGGCATCGTTAAGTGGCGGAACTCAACGCCGTGCTTTGGCTCGTTACCATAGCAAGGCAATGAAAGTATAAAATATTTTATGCTCACGAGAGGGATCGAACCCACAGCCGTCTCGTTAACACGCTTGTGTCCCTACGCCACGATGGCCTCAAAATCAATTTTTATAAATAAAATTTTGTTAATAACGAAATGTAATGGTTTGAAATATCTAATTCACTTCTACATAAATAGCTTTTACTATAAGTGATTGTAAAAGCTTTCTTTGTACTTTATTTTTATTTCATTCCCATTCGAAGATGAATAGTTTCTCAATAAACATTTATTGATAGTAGTATTATTTTATAAGGGAATTTACTTTCTCCGCTTAAAGAAATGGTGAAATATTTTTTTAACTTACTTTATGCTATTTAATTTCTTTCTTTATGTATCATTTTGGTTTATCATTTGGAGGATTTTCAAGAAAGCAACATTTGCAAAGAATATTTTTTGTAGAAGTATTACATATTCGAGGAACATAACTATTTTGTAGATAAAAGTTTCTTGCTCTAATAATTTTTAGTCTTCTCCAATAATCCAAACTGATATACATCAGTTTGGATTACGGAATTAAAATTTAAACAATACTGTGTTATAAAATTTGTGACAATCATGTGAGTATATTGTACCAAATATTTTTTTAATGAATATATAATTTATAACATATATTTATATTTTTATCTAATTGATAACATGTACCTGTAGACTTAAATCTATAATTATTTAGTGCACAACAGTATGAATAACTAAACTAAAAAATAATCAATTTTTAGGATTTTGCACCTCAAAAGGAAAAAAAACGAAACCGACCGTCTGTCCTTATTTAATTGTCATTATAAATGCATAACGCAGGCTATAAACAAACAACTGTATTGTATCATATTTCATTTCTCCTCCTCTCTCCTCTGCAGCGGTGTCTTTCTCCATAAAAAGGATGAGTCTTTGCCATAAAAAAGGCTAGAGGTGCATAATAGTTATAAGCTAACTAATTACATTTGTGCACACCAAGCCCTTTCATATGATACCTCACTTGAACTAGCGGCTTTTATGCCAAATTTCCCTCCCTTTTAAGGCTATTATTTTTTGGATGAGAATTAGGACAATGTATTTGTATTTTTTCCTGAACTAACACTACCTGTAGATGATAGCTGCCAAATTTCTTACTTCTAGATCAACCGGAAGTACCCAATTCGTTTTAGTACCCTTTATAGTGTCGAAATACGCGTTTTTTGCGATATAAACAACCAAATCTTTTTTTTAAATAAATCTACGAATACGACTTTTTTAATTAAACTCGATATACTCTAAGCATTTCTGAGATAAAGTCTCTTGATAGACAGATGGACGGACAGACAGATAAACAGATAACAAAGTGATCTTATACCCTAAAAAAAAGTTTTTGGAGATATTTATTTCTCTTATGTGACTCCTTATTTTGTATAAAATTGTTTAAACTCTTAATTTAACGTTATTGTTATGTAACGAAATCGAGCATAAAAATTTAAAAAATCCTTTGTCTACATTTTTAATGCGTACACTTAGTAATTAAAAAATAAACACAGCAAGATTTGAACCAGTGTCTTTTGGAAAGGTCCAAGCGCTGACCACTAAGCCATGCGTTCAAATAATTAACTCCGAAAAAATCATTATTTTCATTTCCTAGTAACAAGATATAGCACAGCGTTGAGCCACGCTATGTCTCGAAAACCGGGCGGAAAGTAAAGAACAAATTGCCTTAACACTGAGTGTCCTCTACCTCCCCGTCTATACGCGTGAAGTTAAAAAAAAGAATCCATAACTTTAAAGTTGAATAGCAGCACTAATTGGCAAAATAATTAGATACATTATATGTAACATATTACACCAAAGACTTATAACTTATTGTATAATATTATTAATAATGTAATGTAATATAATTTCTTCTTTCCAGTACTATAATTATATCTATAAAATTCAAGTTAATCTTTTTATAATTTCACGCTCTATGACGTATCATAACATGGGAAATTGACTTCTTGTTCCGTTATGAGCTTTCCGCTGATATCGAAAGTTGTATTAACAAGAATACAAAACAGGATATACATAGATGTATACGTACAAACATTCATACATTATTATAATCATTATTTAGTTTCTTATAATTATGGTGGGGAAAACCTAGTGTTAGTACACTCCATTGCCCGCTTTCCGTTCATTTCAGAGACATTACGTGTAAAGTGGTGGAACCCAACGCCGCATTGCATCTTATCCGACCGTAAAACTGTTAATCATTTTAATATAGTCCATTCAATGGATGAATAATTAGCCCATAACATCAGAATCCACGCGCTTTTAGTCTATTTTAAGTAAAAAAAAGCTGAATAAGAATTTTTTATCTATTAACGAAGGAAAAATTTGATAAACTTGATTTAACGAAACTCTTGATGATGACTCCATTTCAAAGAAGTGATACGTATATCATGATAAATCAGGACCTCTTTTTAGATAAGCATAAATAATTTTGTGTTAAGACACTTTGTTTGAAGGTTGCCTTGATACCATGTCGGGTAAAATTTAACTAATTTATTCTCCTGAGTGGGAATCAAATCCACAATTATCCCGTTTATATTCAGACTCTGTGACGCTGCGTCTCGACAGTATATGCTGATCAGCAAATGTAATCAATTTCGTTTCTCTGAATATTTCATATAATATCTAGTGTATTGCGCGAAATATCTACAGTATGAATAACCAAATCTTGGACTAACGTAGCGAGCGCTCACGCATATCTAATGAACATGAGCCATACATAATAGTTATTTCCTTACTATATTAATTTGATGCATTTTTTTATTCTGAACCCGTATAACCTTCCGTTACATTACTAAATATCAACGTAACTAACTCCGTAATATACATACGTTCATGTTCAGTTATTGATTTATTCAAATGTAATGACAGACAGGAAGCCGGATTAATTTGTTAGGTTACATTGACTTGATATTACATATTTTTTTTAATTTTATATTTTTCGGTGTTAATTTCTGCATTCTAAAATGGAATGTCCTATATAGATATATAGTATTGAATACTCAAAGAGCATGTCTATGACCAAAATGTGACAGTAAAACTATAGGCCGTCGTGGCGCAGGTCACAGCTGCGTTGGTTGTGGGCTCGATGACCATTCTGGAAAATTAAATGTTTAATATTTTCATTTCCTCGCTCTGGTAACGATACAAAGTGCGAGGTTATGTTCCGCCACATAACACAGTACACAGTAACTCAATTCAATTCAGCGGAAAATGGGGAACTAAATATATTATTTTAATATAATATCAGATATTACACAAAATCGTAGAGACTATTTTAAATTAATGAGCGTTAATCTATTCATAAACTAAAGTAATAATTACTTTAGGTTTACAAACAGTAAAATATAATATTTCTGTTTGAATATTATTTAGCAGTTCAACTGTGAAGAACCACCATTAATTAAATGTAGTTAAATGAAGAAGGACAAATTAATAAACTTAGTGATGATTTTGAAATTATATTTTTATAATCGTTTAATCCTAAGGTAGGCAGAGGGAATATAGTGTTAAGATACTCCGTTCCTCATATGCAGCTCTATTTTCGAGACATTGCGTTAGTTGAATGGTAGAACTCAAAGCCGCTTTTTGTGTCGTAACCAAAGCGAGAAAGTAAGAATAGTTAATTTTAAGATCGTTTACATTAAAATCTGTGCCCTTTGGTTAATTGTTATTAAGCTATAGTATATGTTCTTATTGTTTTCTGTGTATATCTTTTATTTATAACTATTATATTCATATGTATTTTCTATGAACATTTAAATTTGTTCATATATTGTATTAAGTATGAATTATTATAATTTGTAGCTAGTATAAAACAAAGGATAGTTACTCAGTCGCCCGAGGGAGGCGGTATAACGGATTCTGTTCCCGTTACATGTATCCGCCACGCTTCATTGGGGTGCTTAATTATTTCGACGCGCTTACGATCTCACGTGTTAATATAGTCGGGCTTACTATACTTTTAATGAATACATAGTGAAGTGGAGCAATTTTTTTATGTAAAAAATATTTGTTGTTTAAAATATAAAGTCGTGAAACAGACGATATATGTATAGTATGTGGGTGGAATTAGAAATATAAAGTCTGACTGAACTCAGTACAATAAAAATACTTATTAGATTATATTTGGAAAAATGTACAGAATTTTACAAGTAAAATAAAAAAGCAATTAATATATATAATGTAATTTAAAATTATTTTTCTAAAAACGCCTTCTTCATTCTTTCTAAATGTTATTTTCTTTTACAGATCCGAGATATCAAACATGATGCATCAACGGACATTGTGTAGTGTAAAACAGTGTTAGCGCGTTGAAGTCTAATGTACCACAAAAATGTATATAGCAATTTTATTCTGCCTGGCGTTGGTAGAGACGGCGTTTTGTGAGTATTTATTGTTTTAATTTTATTTTATGATAAGAAAAACTTAGATCAACTTGAGGCCACTCGTAGGGCGGGTACAGAAGCGTGTGACTGTAACGTTGACAGGTTGTGGATTCGATTTCTCCTCGAGGAAATAATATATTTGATATTTTTATTCTTCGCTCTGCTGTTGAGGCAAAGAGCGGCCTTGAGTTGCGCCATTTACGACGCAAAGCCTTTAGAATTCGGCGGAAAGTGAGAAGCGGAATGTCTTAACACTCCTTCCCAAGAATCCCTCTGCTTACCCTACACGCGGGATACAGCGTGAAGCTAAAAAAACTTCATATTATAGCAACAGTATATACATGATATTCTGTGTACAAAATAAAAGTATATTAATGTTTTGTAAATTAACTAACTTACGTACTTTATGAAGTAACTAACTAACTATTAAAGAAAATTATTAGTTACTTAGTAAGTATTATAACGTCTGTTAAAACATTTAATTACAGGTTAAAGTTAAAAGACCAACTTTCAAACTTTCTCCGTAACCGTAACTTATTTGCGAAAGATTACAGTTTTACCTGTTAATCTGTCCTTTGTTTAATTAATTGCAATATAACACGACATATCCTCAAAGTTACATTTCCTGTGATTTAGGACAATATAACTATAGCAATTAATGTTTTATAATCGCTTTAAATCTTGCTAGTATAATAATTTAACATTTAGTAAGCTAATTATATAAAATAATAGCTATATAAATCTTGCACAGTTAAATGATATATTTTATAATTGGTTAGCCATGAATTATGTTTTACTATAATATATTTAAATGTAAGTGAACAACATTTTTTGTCTACTCCTTCTGATTGAACGTAAGGGAAGTATATGCAAATCCGTTTACTATAGAAAATATTTATATTTATTATTAAATAATCAAATATAATATAATATAATATGCTATGCTTTGCTTGCTTACAATACTTTAATTTTAAAAATGTAGAGTAGTCAAGTAAAACATCTAATTATTTTACACAAATTTATATTGCAAATAAAAATGTGCATAAAACAAACACCCAAATACTAATAACAATAAGTAAACCTACAACTATAGCGTCTAGAGTTAGACGCTGTCCCCCTGCGCCTATATCGTACTGGGGTATTTTTGATTCTTAGTTATAATATTACGGACAAAATAATAAAAAACAAACAAAGAGTACAATACAAGAATATCTAATAAACCTAGCTCTCATGTCCCCACAACTAGCACAGATGAGATGTAGAGCGATGTAGAGCAACATAGAGATGCAATCTCGTAATGGTCTGGACGTGCGTTATAACCGTCTTGCAGACTAATTTGTACCAAACGTGCCTTATCTTGTACAAGGTCTATATATTTTTTATATGATATTTACTTTTTACAAAATTTATGCTTTATGTAAGGAACTATAATATTCTCAGACTAGCATTTTCAATGAATGGACTCAACGCCAACTATGTTTGAAAAAGAGACACTGGATTTTGTTATCAAAAATGCAGAGCCGAGTAGTATATAATTAATATTTACGTGTTACTTTACAATACATGTTTAAAGAAATATGTAATAACTAGAGGGCGCGCGCGGCTTCGCCCGCTTATTAGGAGTGAATTCTAAAAAAACCACGAAACACGTGTTCAATAAAATATTTTTAACAGTCTGAATTTAAATTTTTATAAGAATGGGTGGCAATTTAAAAATTTTTCCATATAAACTTTCAACCCCTTATTTGAACCCTTAGGGGGTGAATTCTTAAAAACCATGAAACACGTGTTCAATTAAATATTTTTAAGAGTCTGAATTTCAAATTTTATAAAAATACGTACAGATTAAAAAAAAAATCCATACAAACTTTCAACCCCTATTTCATCCCTTTAGGGTTAAATTTTTCAAAATCCTTTCTTAGTGGATGTCCAGAATATGAAAATAAACATCTGCCCAAATTTCACGATTCTACCCTCAGCGGTTACGTCTCTGCGTGCGTCTTACCTCAGTCAGTCAGCACAAGTCCTTTTATATATATAGATAATAACCAATGAATAAGAGTTATTAAGAGTTAAAATTATTACGTAACCAAAATGAATTTAGTAAACTAACAAGAATTTTAACAATTTCCTGTAGGTCTAGATTAAGTAAATTACAAACTTTATAGCCCTTTCACTTGATGTAAGGCTTCTACAATATTATATTTTACCAATATTGAACTTAAAAATTAGGTCACATACTTTCACAAATTTGGTTTAATGGTAAAAAAATATTTTGTTTACACGTAATTGATGACAAAAATAAAGTTTAAGTGTGTAACCTTTTATTTCTCTGTTGTACCTTTATATTTTTAAATTTATAAAATATTTTACTGTCTTTTTTAATTATTTCACTCTGTATCCTCCATATAACAATGTAGACAGAAGAAACCTAATGCACGTAACATTTTGATTCCTACTTTCCGACAATTTCTTTGAGACATCGCCTGTTAGATGGTGTAATTCAACACGGTACTTTATTTTGTTACCAGGGCGTGGAATTGTAAACATTTCATTCCTCTAACTAAATAGAATCGAATCCATAAACATCGCGGTTACAATCAGATATTGTGCCGCTGTACCACTTTGGTTTTTCGTGCCGTTGCTAGTTAAAGTTAATACATATAAAACTTTCAAAGAAAGTTATTACATAAACCAAAAGATATTTAATGAAAAATCAAGCCATGTCAATAAAATACAAATTAGTGAAAATCCAATGAATGTTAAATCAAATTTCTTACCGCCGACTGTTATATATATGCAAAAATCTTATTTTACATGCGTTATTATACAATTCTGCCTTTCTTTTAACAATTTTAGGCTCTTGATTTTTAGTCTATAATTAACTATAATTCAATTTCATAGTGTTATTTTGCTTACAAAGTTAGTTCTAGGGTTCTAAATAATTATTCCAATGTCTAATTTCTCTACGTCATTATGCACTGACAAGATATCTCTCTCTTTTCAATACATTAGTATTGATTCTATATCTAAGCTTTACGCTTCATTTTATGTCAGGATACTCTACTGCCACATTCGAGAGATTACGTGTTAAATGGCTGAACCAAATGTTCTTTGCTTTGACAGAACAAAGAATTAATGAAAATAATGAATTGCTTTAAACTCTATGATGTATTTGTTTAAGTAATATAAGCCACGCTACATCTAAATCACTAGGGCATGACTTATCCCTTACATTGACCTAAATTAAGTTGCTATTCTTTCTGAAACCAATCTCCCATAGATTTCTCTAAGCAGACCGAATTAATTGCTCCAAGTGAAGTCTGCTGATTTATTGTTATACAATTCTTAATTAACCATAATAAAGCAACTTTGAACTCACTGCCCTTGTTATAAAGGTCATGAAGACCGCATTTTACTATCTATCATGTTTTACTCAACCTAAAGGAAAATATATCTTATTCTATATACAAGTAGTATCTTTTTCTTTAATTCTTACACATCGGTCGTGAGACGCCGCACTTAGCACTACATGTTAAGCATTTTTCTCATATTAATTATTATGATTTCTTTGATTCTCTTTGTATTGTTAAAAGTGTCTCTGGTAGTGTTTGAATTCAATTTCTTTAAGGAAGGTCTATTATTGTGTCAGTTGGGCATCGTTTATTTCGTTAATATTACCTTTAATTTTTTTGTTTCTGTTAGAAGTTCGTTTTCAGTATTAACTTGAAATATGCATTTGAAACGATGATCATCAAATCTATCAATATTTGGGTAAAAAAGGTCCATATATAGTTATATATTTTATTTATAAGCTACTCTTCGGCAATTCTTAATGTGTAAAAAAATACCAATGAAAATTATCATGAAAAATGACTGTTACTGTGGCACAATGGTACAACATGTGAGTATAAACATGACAGTTTTGGATTCGATTCCTACTGGAGTTACGAAATATTTAATATTTGATTTCCTGGCTCTGGTAACAAGACGCCACTCAACGCCACTATATCCCATATAAGTACTTATTTGTGGGTTTAAGTGTAAAGCTAAAAAAAGGTGGTTTTAAAGTTACGGAGAAATCTTATAACTTTTCTTACAAAGTTAAAAGTGAAACATACTTAAAATATCGTATCAGTATAGGCAATTAAACTGAAATCTACACATAAAAAAGTAAATATGCAAAGACGAAACACTCACAAGTTAAACGGCTCTATCGCGTGTTTATTAATAGTATTAAATTCCACACATCAACGACATCTTTTGATAAAGTAACTTGTTGTATTCTATAATATAGTTTCAATGTGATTTTATTAATTAATACTATAAGGACAAGTTTAAGCATATATTTATATAATTAAACAAGGAAAATACTAAAATATATCTATAAATATAAAACTTTTCCGTTTCGAACTGACTGACACGCAACCAACACGCAGAATTAGACCGTAAAAACGCTAAAATTTCACATACAGATTCCTTGGAGAATACAGAGCAGCATTAAGAGATTTGTTAAAATTCCAACTGAAATGGGGAAAAAAATCGATATCTCGTTTTATAATCCACGTGAACCAAATTACTGGCAACCAATAGAATTTATAAATATAAATAATTTCCCTAAACAGATTAAAACCTACTTACCATCGCAACTACCTAACAACGTCCTATTTTGTTACAGAAATATCAATTTAACCCAACTCGATATAACCACTCAATTTATATATACAGTTTCCTTTCCACATAATAGACACTTTCCGTCGTATCGAGATAGATTATTTACTTCGATAGACAGTTTTCTCGATTTAGTACTACAATTCTAAGTAGATTGTAAATAATGGTTATGGCACAGTGGAACGGGCTATGGCTGTAAGTGTGATGGTTTTGGGTTTGATACACTAAATTATTTAATTTTTTTCTCTCTAATATGTCTCGAAAATTGATAGTTAAATGAGAAAGAGACTGTCTTTACATTTACTTTTCTCAGCCTATCCCGTAATGTAACAAAAATGTAAAACTGTTTTTGTGGACTATAAGTAGTTTGCTAGCGCAGAGATTAATATATTTTTCTTTCGAACAACGATTTTAGTTTACAAAACATAATTGCCTCAAAATTTTATAGAAAGTGGAGAATGGAAACTGAGATATTGAGAGAGATATATAACATTAGTTTGATTTTTCGGAAAAATCTGCTATCAATTTAAAAAAAAAGTTTTGATAGAAATAACGTAACAAAATAAATTAAATGCATTGAGGTCGTCGTGGCGCAGTGACACAGCGTCGGAGGAATAAATTACTTTATTCTCTTCGCTCTGGTAATAAGATTAAAGCTCGGCAATAATTTTCCTTAATAAATTAACCTTGCTATATGCGGGATACTGCGTGAAACTAAAAAAAATAAAAAATAAACAAGACTCGACTGAACCCTAACAACACCCAATTGACAATATAGACTTAAAATACAGGTAATATCCTACTACACTTAAACTACGCACACATACACACAAAATAATAACCAATCCTGTCTCAAAATAGCTAACTTATTATAAAATTTCTATGAAAATGACTTGTAAATTATAATAAATCGCTGTAATGGGGAGTAGGAAATTCTGAAGTGAGGTAAAGATAAATTGTCTCACATTCCTCAGTAACTACTTGTCATTTATAGCATGAGAGTGACCGTACGGTACTGCTGACTCGTACACTGTACTTTTAACATGGCAACTATAGGACTATAGGTTGGTGCGTAATTATGAAATAATTACGCACCAACCTTAAATCAGCTTCACAATGTATCCCGCACACAACAGGATAGGCCTAGTGTCGAGACACTCCGTTTCCCACTTTCTGTCGAATTCTGGAGGCATTGCGTGTAGTATGGCAGAACTCAACGCCGCAACACATTTATTTAGAAAACGTGAAAATTTGAACGTAACAGAAATTAAACTAGGGACTCTTGTGAACCGTCGAAGCGTTCTAACCATTAAGCCACACGCTCTTATCCAGCTTGTTACAATTTATGTAATTTTGTTGTCAGTATACAGATACTGACAAGATAAATTAAATTATTATCTCAGAACAGAAAATACGATTTATTACCTAAATATTTTAATATGTTTGGACGTTTTTCAAGAAGTGCGGTATTAAATACACTATATACATTCAAAATATATCGTATGTGCGTAATATGTATAATATGAGATCGAACGTGGCCTAGTGGCACAAGTGTGCTATGTAAACGCGATATGTTGTGGGTTCGATTCCCACTCGGGAGAAAGAAATATTTAATATTTTAATTTTCTCACTCTGGTAACGAGGCAAAGTGCGGCGTTGAGTTCCGCCACTTAATAAGAAATGTCTCCAGAATTCAGCGAAAAGTAGGGAATGGAAATGTCTTATCACTAGCTGATTACTATGAATAAGTTAAAAAAAACTTATAATAGCTAAAATATGTAAAAAAAAAACAAAAAAAGGGTCTTGACAATTGAAACCCAGGTCCCCTGTGCCTATCCTTCTTTTTACGAGATACGGCGTATTAAAAAAAAAATAATATCTAGTCTAGATATTCTAATACATATATACATAAATATCGCAATCCGTGAAGTAATACAGTTAAAACAAAAAGCTCAGAATGCGGAATGTGTTCCGCACAATGTTCAATGTTCATACATACATTGGTTTACCACGTTTTTGCCGGAGTCGTCGACCCTAGCGCCTAGCGGTGCACGCTTGGGTAATGCTATCCTCAGAAAAATATGATTTTTACGCTTGGAACTATATTATTATTTGAAAAAAATATATATATTGATATAGATTTATAATCTCGTCAAAATAGTCGTCGTATACAGACTATACACTTAGTAATAGACTTTAAAATGTAAAATGGAATATCTTGAGGCCTGTCATGGTGCAAGGGCACAAGTGTGTGACGGTAAACGCGACAGGCTGTGGGTTTCATTTCCATTCGAGGAATTAAAATATTTACAGACAAATTGAGGTGTAGAGTTTCACCACTCAAAGTATAATGCCTAAGGAATTCGGCAGAAAGTGGGGAACGGAAGCGTCTTAATGGCAACAGTATCTTGCTCTATGCGGGATACAGCGTGGCTCTAAAAAAATAAAGAAAAAAATGTTTTCAAAATGACTTTTAGGGCTTCCATACATTTTCTAACCTAACTATTTGTCAAATTTTAAGGTAAAAACAAGTATTTAAACTTTACTGACTCAATCATTACGCAATCATTAATAAACACAAGTAGGTATTATTTAACGCAGAAATAACTGAGGAATGACTTACAATAAAGTATTTTAATGAGTGTCAACTTTCACATGTCATCAACTTAATGTCAGTTAGGTCATCTTTTAAGAGTACAATCACTTAAACAGCGCTGTGAAGAAAAATTTAATTGATATATTTGGGTAGAGTTACTGAATGGGACTTTGATATCATATTGATAAAGAGGTCGTGAATTCAATTCTCATTGAGGATAAATAAGTTATATGCATGTAAGTATTAATTTATTTATCTGATGCCGTCGTGACGCAGTGGCGCGGTGTCAGATGGTAACTGCGACGGTTGTGAATACGATTCTTTTTTCTATGGCTAGGTAATGAATTATTTTTATTCTTTTTCGCTCTGGTCACAAGGCAACTCACTGTATCGAGTTGTGCAACTTAATACGCTACGAAAAATTGAGCGGACATCGGGAAAAGAAATATCTTAAGACTGAGCTTTATCGAATTTAATTGTCATGTTTCAGCGTTCTACTCCGCAGAGTTTTATCGTGCGTAGTCACTCAGTGACAAAGAAGTTGAAATTAAATATTTTAAAATTTTCATTACTTAGCTCTGGTACTGAGGCAAAGAGCGGCATTGAGTTCCGCCACTAGACATAAGTATTTAGCGGAAAATGTTAAACGGAAGTGTCTTAATGGGAACGTGTCCAAACACCAGGTTCCTAGGTTCCTTTTGCCCTGCTATGTGTCAGATAAAGCTAAAAAAAAATATTTTTGCAAGCACTTTTATATCGTCGAGTAAATATAAAGTCACTACCGGCTCGGAAGGCAGTTCGCTGAAAAGTGCCGTCAAGAACTCCATCAGTTCTTGTTTAATTACATGTATACATACGAGTACATAATTTACACGTCGTCGTGACTCAGTTATTATATGTCTAACATCACTTTACGTTTATAGTTACGGATTCGAATGCCATATATGGTAATCATTATATTACCTGTATAGGTAAAGTATGTATATATGTGTTGTATCCATCATGTTATTATAGTAAAAAGGGTTACGTCACATTTCCGTTGTAAACTATCTATTTCCTTTAATAGGGTGAAAGTAGAGAAAATATCGATTAAGAAATGAAATCATTATTTGAAATTAAAGTATAATATAAGAAACAGCTTCAGGCTTTTTTCCACAAGGCAATGTACGTAGAGGGAACCTAGTATAAGATACCTTGAATTGAAAATAAATTGAAATGTAATAAGTTCCCCTTGTGTGGCTCGAACCTATAATTCCACAACATAAGACGCAGCCATTTCACTGCATTATACTTTAGTAAACTTTAAAATAAAATATGAAAAACACACTAATTGTTTAGAAACAAAAATATTCACATGAGAATTTTTTGGAGATTTTTTTGTTACTATGAAATTATAAATAGTTTTCTAAATGCTAAAAAAAGTGAAATACTTTTTGTTAATTCACACAGTGTCTTTTACATTTTTGGGAAATATCAAATTTTGAAACAAATTTTATCCTTCGACGAGAACAGATGGATGTAACTAGTCTGTGTATGTATGTATGTGGCAACGTAGCTCTTTACTGAATGAATCAAATTTGATATAGTTTATTTTATATGAAAAATAACTTAGTCGAGAGTGCTCTTAGTTATGATTTAAGAATATATGTTTATTAGTTTCAAAACAATCAGCTCTTTCCTAATTATTTGTTTACTTTGTAAAAGTTTTGTTTCGGCAATTTTTAATTTGAAAAACACATGAAAAGCTTTACTCTTTTTTCCGCATAACAGGGTAGTAAGAATATACCCAGTATCAAGAGACTCCGTTCTTCACTTTCCACCAACTTGAGGCATTGAATATTTAATAGCGGAATGAGTATTTCATTTAATAAGGCGGAGAAATTAAAATACAATTTAAATATAAGTAATTTTTCGAATGAGAATAGAATCCACAACAATTGAGTACAGACAGCCTGCGCAACACTCAATACGCAATATCTCGTAAATTGGGCGAGAAGTAGATAACGGAGTGTCTTAACACTAGATTCAAAACGAAGATGAATTAGTGAGAATGGGCCTGTAATTATAATACTTAATAAAAAAACAGCCCAAATGACATAAAAAATGTAACGTATTATTAATTGTTTTTAAAATGGACAAAATCTCATTACACAACTTTTAATTATTGTAATTCCGTTTCCGCCGGAAATAAGATGCGATAAGAATACAAAGGCATTCTTCTAATTCGCATATTGCGTAATGAAAATCTACCCAAAGCGGTGTGGTTAATGTGAGCGATTTTACAGCATAAGACAAGACGCGGCGATCAGCTCCTTTAGTAAATCCACAATGTTTTTGATTTAGACGAAGAGCGGAGAAATCTCTCGAATTAATGTGGAAAGCGGAAATCGAAGTGTCTTGACAGTAGATTATTACTGCCTACCTCTCTATTTGCGGGGAAAAGCGTAAAACTAAGAAAATGTAGTGGTCGACGCATGGGGAGTCATAATACGATGACTATGTAATAGTCGCTACTCAGGGGAAACTATACATTTAAATTTTGATTTCCCTGCTCTGATAGACAAAGTGCAGGGTTGAACTCCGACGCTCAACATGGAATGTCTTCAAAATTGGGCGGAAAGTAGGTAACGGTTATTATAAAGTTTACTGACTATCTTGCTATATGCGGGATACAGCGTGATCTATTCGTAATTGATAAAAATCAAAAGTTTAATTGGTGATTGGTAATATTTAAATATAAAATTGATTCTTATCAGTTACGTAGTAAAAATACGTTCAGCTCTAATTTCAGATGCCCTAAAACTACTTATAAGTAAGAGGTAACTAGGTTTTGTCCATTCTTTAATGTAATTATTTTTTTTACAACAAAAACATGAAAATTAATTAAATAAAATAAAATTGTCGTGCAAAACTTGATTTAATCGTATTTTTTTTCTTTGTATACTGACTAGGGCTTGTCTACCATATTGAAAAATAAAAAAACGATCTTAATCAGTGTGGAAAGATTAAGAAATGCTAATTATTCAATACAATTTTGTATATAAAAGTAAGATTAAAACACAACCATGTATTTTTAATTACTGTAATAGTACAGTACAAGGACTTTCCTTAATTCACTTTACTCAATTTTAAATGACATAGCCAGATACGCCTTACTGGCTTCTAACCTATGACACATTCTTAACGTCCGAGGTAACTCTGACCGCAGGTGTACAGACTCCATCGATAAATTGACTAATATAAAAAGTATTTTTTAATCACAACCTGTAGCTCCTGAGTATAAGTATCAGATACAATATTTTATAACACAAATTCCAATTCCATATAAAATTATTAAATCAAAAAAGACGGAAATCGAACTCCACACCAAAGTAAAAGTTCAGACCCACCTACAGCCCTATACAGTATTTTGAAAGTTTCACTTAGCTAAGTTTTTATACAAGACTTATATAGAACCCGTTCCATACATTAGCTGTAGTATAAAGTCATCACCAAACTCGAAAGACCACTTTCGTTTTTTTCTTTGCCACGCTTCATAACATTTACTTTTGCACGTATGTAAGTGCATAATCAACGAATGTTACATAAATTAGAATCAAATTGGTTTATAATTATATTATGCAAATTTTGATTAAGTTTTAATAGTTTTTTATGTTAAATTTTAGGAAAGTTTACGTTACGTTTACGTTTTAGTTTCTCATGATTTAGATAATTCTATACACCTATTATATAATTAATAAGTAACTGATGGCTGTACATAAAAGATATATGAAAAAATCTAGTATAGGAGGCATTTAATGGGACAAAGACAAGGTGGATTAATAACAGCGCCCAAACCAATGACTTTTTAATTTTTTTGTCTGTTTATCTTTTTGTATACCAAAATCTCAGAAACGGCTTAACCGTTTAATACAATTGTCATTATTATGTTTTTAACCATAATATTATAGCGACAAAAAGAACAAACATATAATATGCGTGTACACATGTATTCGTATCATCTTTTTATTGTCAGGAAAAAAAGAGAACTTTAACAGATCTTTAAAAATAGATAAAAGATAAGATAATAAGACTACGATATCAAAACATCTTACTCCAAACTCAAACATTTAGTTTAGCAGCATAATTTATTAATTTACACCAATTTCATGGATTTTATTATTTACATTGGTTTCGACAATTCGTTTTAAAAAAGAAAGTAAAAGCATAATTTTCTAGTTTCAATGTTGATAACTTACTATACAGCTACAAAAAAAACTGTTGTAAATTTAAAGGTCGTAAATAACCAGAAGAAACAAGGCAAGTGCGGCGGTGAGTTCCGATACTCAACACACAATGACTCAGAATTCAACAGAATGGGGAACAGAAACGTCTTAACGGGAATGGAGTTTCTAGGTTTCCAGGTTCCCTCCGCCTACCCTGTTATGTGCGGTATGCAAAGAATGAATATCATGTATATAGATGCGCCCGTGTGCCCCTGTGCCACGATTGGCCTACTTTATTACACTCTGGTATATAATATATTTTTTATTATTAAGTTAAATTATAAAACACAAACGCTATTTTTCTAACCCTCGTTGTTGATTAAATAAAATATTCAGACAGATATCGTAGTTTATATTTCAGAACATTTTATTATCAATAGCACCTAATTTAACACTTTAAATCCATACAAACATTTCCCGTTATTGACATTAAAATAAATACAGCAAATTAATAATAAAAGAACCCAATATACAAAATGTTGTACACAGAATTGAGCCCACACTAACTACGAACTAATTAAAAACAACTAATTAATCTACCATATCATGCCATATATTTTATATTAAGTAATACATAAAATAATATATTTAAAAACAGCAAAATAAAATTTTAAATACAAATTTTATGAGTATAAGATGCAAATGATTTAAATCTCGACCTTGTCTTAACCGAGTTCGTTACGCTCGGTAATTCCAGTTTACTTTTCACTGAACTTTCCCTACAAAATGCTATCTTAGATACAGCTTGACTCGTGTTACCTTATGGGTAAACTAAGTTTTACCCGCGGCTTTGCCACCGTGGTCAAATTACATTATTTTAGTGCCCAGGGTAACAGTGACCGCAGGTACAGTAGGTTAAATTGATATTATTAACATAATCAAATAAAAATAAAAAATAAAAAATCAGTCGGCCAGTCATGGCGCAACGGCACGAAGTGTGACTGTAAAACCGACTGGTTGTGGGTTCGATCCCCACTCGAGGAGATGAAATATTTACTTAAATTTATATTTCCATTTTCTTCGCTCTGAGTGTCTTAATACTAGGTTCCCTCTGCCTACTCTGTTGTGTGCGGGATACAGCGTGAAGCTGATATTATTAACATGATGTTCTTAATATAATTAATTAATCTACCTCAATAAATAGACTATCCAGCCAAAAAAAATCACATTACGACAAAATAGTTCCTGAGATTAGCAGGTCCTAAACCAAACACAGTTCTTCAGCTTTGTTATTTTAGTATAATTCATATTTACAATTTGAAAATATTCCTGTGATTTTTATTTATCTAATTAATTTTGTGAACAATAAAGAAACAAAGGAAAAAATAAAAAAAAATGTACTAAATTTGATACGAAATATGCAGAATATAGAAAAATAGTCTCAATAGTGTACTATACATATATAATCTCGACTCGACCTTGTCTCACCTCTTCCGTTCCACTCTTACGATTACTTTCGTTTTCCCCTACAATTGCTTTCTTATCATAGAGTATTATTTGTTTAAATAAGTACTTATTTTATATTACCAAATGCTGATAGCGTCATCGTGACGAGGTGGAGTCGTATTTGAGTATACAATGTACAAACATATTTGTGGCTTAGATCCCGAGTCTTAGATATGGAATATTTTCATTTTTCAACTTTGGAAAGACAAAAAGCGACAATGGATTTGGCAAACGGAAAACCGTGTCTTTTGACACTAGCTTTTCTCTACTTGTTCATCTTTATTACGGATCAAACGTGAAGTAAAAAAAATCTCTTACTCAGTTAGTTTCTCTAGTCTTCTTCGTTAGCTAGCTGACATAGACAGACATTTTCATTGAACTCTTAAACCATTTAAGCTACTAGAACAATTGATATACAATGTCTCTTTTCTTCTCACTACTTACTTTGTAACAAGGGAAAGGTTTAAAATTTAATTATATATTTGCTACAGAATATGCTCGATATGTCGAGACAAAGCACGGTGTTTAATTCAAACACTAAACACGTTATGCCTCCAAATTAACGCTGATATAAATTATAGGAGCCTAAACTCTAGAGTTATACTAGTAGCCTGTAAAGAGTGTCACGTTCCAAAGCTTTAAATCCGTTTAGCACCGCAAAATAGAAATAAGCTGATAATGCCTTAGCGTTATCAAATCATTTCAATTTCCTCGTTTGTGTAAATTTAAACCTATTTTATTTTAAACGAATTTTAAAATAAAATAGGTTTAAAATTACACAAACGAGGAATTTTGTATTTATAACCACTTCGCCCCGCCTCCTAGAACTGAGCAAGTTAATTTCAACTCTTTTCTGCTCGCTCGATCCTTTCCGCCTGACTCTTTATTAGTGAAAAGATAAATATGCACTTTATCCTTGCGAGTTCAACGTAGTCCGTAATGGGCCCGCTCCACTCACGGTGAAAATCGCACTATATAAAATAAAAAAAAAACCGCTTCACGCTGTATCCTGCACTCAGCAGGGTAAGCAGAGGGAACCTAGTGTTAAGACAATCCGTTCCCCACTTTCCGCCAAGTTCTGGAGGCATTGCGTGTTGAGTGGCGGAACTCAATGCCGCGCTTTAACTACACTACATAATGGACATAAAATGTAAATTTATGTTTAAAAGCCCATCTACAAACAAAAAAAAAATAACTTAGAAATCATTTTATTAATTTTGTACCGTTGTCAGAACAGTACCGAAAACAAATAACCTACAATTAACTAATATTCGTTAATTATCTCTCAATCAGAAAGCAACATGAAATGTACGATTTTATACAGTTGTAATTATATTTACATAATTATTGCTTAACTTAACGGTTTTCTTTTAATATTTATATGAAGATTAGAAGTGGTGGTGAAAAATTATAATATGATAAATATTTAATAAATCCATAAAATATTGTTCTTTGAATTTAGTGCCAAAATTCATTATTTTTTTAATAAAAAAAAACGTTCATAATAAAATATGTTTATTCTCTCCTTTATTATGGCGTTCTGAACGTACCATTTGAACATTATCCACTTCACCAGTGTCACGTTGTATGGATTAAAATCAATATTATAAATATAAAAATACTCGCACACAGAAAAAAAAATACTCACTATTTTTGTATTTTTATATTTACACATTGAAAAATAAACCTAAAACTATGACTGGACGCTAAAATTGCATCAATTTAACGTTAAATCATGTTATTCAAATTTCTAAGTAAAATACTCCACACCTTTCTACGTAAGAAATGTATCTTGGTATTTCCATATAAAAATCAGGCTTTAACTCTCTTTAACCTACGTAAAGGGCTAATACGATAGTGCAGGAAGTATTGAAATGTTATTAGTCCGTATAGAAAGTGAATTGAGTCTATCTTAGGTTTCTATCTAATATCACAGCAAATAGGAGTGGATGAGAAAATTACTATATCATAGAGATACATTAAAGCTTCGGAGTAATTAGAAAATTGGTTACAGAGATGATTGTGGGTTTGATTCCTGCGTAGTACAACATTTTCACTTAAAATATACACCTATTAGAGACCACTCGTGGCGCAGCGATTCAAACGTATGATTGTAAACGCCTTAGGTTGTGGATTCAATTGAAACTCGAGGAAAGGAATATTTTCATTTCTCCGCTCTGGCAGTCGAGGGAACGCGCCGCTTTAAGTTCAGCCATTGAATACACAATGCCTCCAGAATTAAGTCTTAATATTAGGTTGCCAGGTTCCCTATGTCTACCACGCTATGTGCGTATGTTGAGTTCCGCCATCATTTTTATTTATTTACTAGCGGCCTGCTCGCGGCTTTGCCCGCTTGAATTATATGATTATTCATTTAAGAAATATATATATATATATATATTACAAACAGCCTTAATTATTAATTAATTGATTTGGATAGGTACTCACGATATTATTTGTAAAATAACTTATATTAGCTCCTGTACAGTTTTTAAATTAGTAACATTATTAGTTAAATATATAATTAGTATACAGAATATACATAGAAAGCACGTTTTTAGGCATTTTTATATAATCTATAAAATAATCAACATTTTCGGTCAAGTTCAAGTCGTACTCATGCCCCGAGAGTTTTCGTACCAGTTTCATGAAAGGAGATACACCAAAAGAATAACTAATTAAGTTGTCATTTTGTATCAATTTAAGTACAGATTAAAATTTGTACTTAATAGTTTTTTCTGTGACACAAATACAAATAAGTAGTCAATTTTTGAAGAATAATTTTGGAATTTTCCTTTATACGTGCCGTAAATTTTAACTTCTTAACAAATTTCGAAGTTGTATATCAACGGGAAGTACCCTATAGTTATCATAGAAAATGCGACAAAAAACAAAGCATAAACTCTCATATTTCATCGTCATTTGATTGCGATGATTTAGAAGATAGATTTTCGTGCTCTAAGGGAATATAGACTTGAACATTGAGGTATCTAACCTTTAACCGATCTTGTACAAAATAGTCTTGACAGACGGACAGACGGTCAAACAACAAAGTTATTTTATAAGAATTTTGAGGTATGTACCCTAAAATCTCCTTGGCACATACATACATGCAACATACAGGTGCAATAGTGCAATGTCGGTACGTGTCGCTTGTAAGTTATGAAATAATACTGCGGGATATTCTTATAAACAGTGTCAGAGCATTTTTTTTGAGACACAATTTTTTAGAGGTTGCTACCAAAAGTGATTTTTTTATACGTTTCTTAAAAAATATTAATAACATAAACGAACGAACGGACTGAAGAACCTATTTAAAAATATTTCTTTGAATATTAAGTCATTCTTTATTACTGTGTTAAATAATTAAGAATTAAGCTAGACTGTTACGAAGGTAATCTTCACCAACAATTCAATTTAGTTTACTTTGTAGTTAGTACTATGAACAATTGTACTTTAAAAACGTAACGTATCATGTGTAGTCAATAGATATCATTGCGTATGTTTATTTTTTTTTTTCAAATATAAATCTTTAAAACTTTAAGTACATTATTTTTTGATAGAGTGTAGCGGTAACCTTTCCAAACTATATTTTCTTTTATACACAGCGCCATCTATTAAGATCCCATCGCAATTAGTGATAGCGTTATGTGTATGAAAGAGAGTATCAAGATTCGTTAGTACCTACTATTTTTGTCAATAGATAGCGTTACTTGTATCCATTTTTTAATATCTCAAATATTAACTTCTTGAAAACTTAAATATTTATATCTTTTGATAGAGTGAAAGCGAGTGAAGCGATTACAATGAAATAAACACTAAAAGCTACTTTGATTTATTTGTAATTTTTATGTATAAAAGTTGCTTAAATTTATTGTGTACTTTTTACGTGATACGTGTTCACATAAACAGACAAACAGACAATCGGACAAACAGACAAACAGACAAACAAATAAACAGACAAACAGACAAAAATTCCAAAAATGTTGGAAATGGATTCTGTTAATTATCCTTTAACACCCTGGCTATTTTTTTTTTTAATATTTTCAATGTACAGAAACGACTTTTCTACAGATTTATTATAAGTATAGATATAGATTTAAAACAAGTAGGCAAATAGAAACTAATATGTAACTACTTCGTACTGCCCTTTTCATACTCTTTCCCTCCTAGTATTAACTGGGAATCGAACACATTGCCATCAACATTGTTTTACTGAGAAACGATAGCTTTTTAAATTAAACGAGTACGTATACGTACATATAAATGATAAAACGAGCTATGATTTATATATTAAATAACATCATGATAAAGCTGTCTTTTAAATATAAACATAGAATTATACCTTGAAGTATCTTGAGAACCGTTATGGTGATGTTTGAAACGTAATCTAAGGCTGAGGTGTTATATGAAGCTAGTTAGCAATATATGTATTAAAAGTCATCTTTCTAATATATTATACTACTCAACACGTATCTTATTATAGAACGAATAATTTCATTTTCTCACTCTGGTAAAACAGACAGACAGTGTCGAAAAATTTGCGTAAAAATGGGGACAGCATTTTAACACTAGGATTCTGATGAAAAGGAGTGAAGCTGTAATTGGTTATTTTATTAAAATATAAATACATGAAAACAAATTGTTGAGTTGGGATGAAATGATCTTTTCCTTATATCTGTTTTTTTTTCCTATCTATATATAAAAGAATGTTGCCGAATTATATTTAAGCATACAACTTTCAAAAGACTGCACCAAATTTAAGCATTCTTTATTAGTTTAAGGGTTATATCCAATAGATAAGCGAGACTAAGATTCTTCTATCAGCTCGTCCGTCATCAGACTGTATCTCATGAACTGTGGTTGTTAGACAGTTGAAATTATCACTGATGATGTATTTCTGTGGCGGTTCCAAAAATTTTTTTTAAGTTATATTGATAACGACAGCGTCTACCTATCTATGAAATATTCAGTTATATACTTACTTTAAAAATCCATACCTATATTATAAATTCGAAAGTAACTCTGTCTGTCTGTCTGTCTGTCTTTTACGCAATCAGGGCCAAACCGCTAATTCAATTGTGATAAAATACTCATAAAGAGATACTCTAGGGTCTTCGGATGAACATAGGTTACTTTTTTTTCTCATATTTGTAATATTGTCGATATATACTAATATATTAAAATACTTTTTACTTTGACAGACAATTTATTCCGCCATGTTAATAACAACCGACCGTTGCTAAGCAACGGTTTGCAAAGTTTGTTTGGTATAAGAAAACGTCACCCAATATGAGCTTAACGCATACATAGCGGGCGCCGACTCAACCTTATGAGATACATAAAACCAATGTTTTACAAAAATATTGTTCTTTAATATTTAAAAAAAGTCCGCGATATATATATACCATGTTTATCACTGAAGGTTGAGCAAAAGTAACCATTTTAATTAATTTACTTTATATTTATCGGGTTTTTATTGTATGTATTTTCTATAATTTGATATTGATCCTTATGAAAATGAATATAATAGTCACTTTTAGCATTTCATCTAGATTGAAATTATAGTTCACTGTATAACATTCTAATAAATAATTAAGAAGATGTCACTGATTCAAAATGACCTAGCGAGCTACGAGCGGCATAGTATGACCGACGCGAACGGGCAGATGATATTGACGGTTTTGTAAATTTTCATACATTTTCGAACTACTGTTAATTTTTATGTAATTATTTGCTGTTTATAATTAATTTATACTTTTCTTTGGTTCTTCGCTTATTCGAGTAGTAGATTAGTTATATTTTCATTAATTTCTTGGTGTGGTGTAAGTTGCGGCCCTGCGCGGCATCAGCATAATATTATTTAAGCATTTATTATTTAAGGAAAGAATTGTTGGTTATTTCATCTCGGTTGGATAGTTATCTATACCGTTGTTATACACATAATAAATTATAGTTTTAGTTTTTTGGGATTTTATTTTATTTTAAACTTATCATATTTAATGTAGTAAGGACTTTAGTTATTTTTTTAAACATTTTTAAAGTATTATTCCACACTTAGGAAAGAAAAATACTTATTTAAAAAACGTATAAAAATTTCGGCGTAGCTCGATGAGAACGTATGGCTTAGTGGTCAGAGCGCCTGGTCGGTTTCCAGGAGGCGTGAGTACGAGTCCCGCTACGTTCAATTTTTTATACGTTTTCTAAATAAGGACTTTAGTTATTTCATATAGTATCTATGTACGCGCGCAAGGAAAACGTGTAAAAAGATTTTTCCCGGGTAAATCAGTAAAATCGATCACTGAAAGTCCAATAAAAATCAATTCAGTTATTAGTTCGGGGAAATAGAAAGACAGACAGAGACAAAAAATATAATATTTTTTGTTGTATTTAAGTATTATGTAAATAACCACATGCACTTGCTAAAACATAGCACAAAACATTTAATTTTAATTCTTTTAAATATTTATTTTACTTTGATGATATTAATAATGTAGCTGGTTTTGTTTAGTTTTTTTTATTAATATTTTAATATGATTACGTTTACTTATATTTTTTTTCATTTAAATTAGTTAGATATTTTCAAAAACAATTTTATAAATATTAGATATATTATATAAGCATTCGTATAGTTCAAGCGGGCGAAGCCGCGTCCGGGTCCGCTAGTAAATGATATATTAAAAGTTACTTCAAGTACGTAAAGATTTGAGCCCATATAAACATTCTTCTGTGAAATTTGGACTTACAATTCCCGACTCTTTTATAAAATAAATATTTATATAATTACTTGTTCAGAATTTTCCATGATTATTTACATACATGTGTATCTAAAATTTAATCAATAGAATAATTTTGCAGTTAACTTTAATAAAAAATAAACTTCGACGACAAAGCTACATAAAACAGCTTTATCAATTATATAATGGTGTAAGAATAATATTTAAAATAAAAAATACCTTGAGTAAGATTCGAACTCATCACCTTTATCATCCATCGCTACATCAATCAACCATCCATCAACAACAACCAAGGAACAGAACAAAAATCAAAGTGCATGTTTTAGGCATATTATTCGATGGGAAAAGATATTTTTGAATTGAAATTCTGATAACTTATCTTTTCTAGGAGTATTATTTAACTTCTTTGTCTTACAATCTGATTACGTATTGTATAGAGTGAAGGTCGTTCGGTATCTAATCAGAGTACGTGGAGCAAATCGGGCGATCTATCTTTATTTTATATCTTTAAATTATTGTTTGAAAACACTTGTTACTTAATGATCGTTGCAGTCGTTAAAAGTTGTAGTTATAGATAGAAAATATTGTTTTCCTTTCAAGTAATTTCTATTGTGTTTTTATTTAGCTGCTTGTGATGTATCCCGGAATATAGCAGTATGAGCAGTATAAGCTTAATGTCATGACACTCCGTTTCCCATTTTTCTCCCAAATTTCAAGACTTGTTTTTAAGCTTTTTCTTACCAGCAAGCGAACGAGTAAATAAAAAAATATTTATAAAAACAAAAACCCCGACTGCATAAAACTAGAAAGAAAATAAACAAGCCTAATAGTTTATTAGGATTAACAGTCGGGACCTCTTTATGCGGGGTTCCTGGTAAAGATTTTATTGATTGAAGAATTATTCATAGGTTCCGACTGTTAATCATAATAAACTATTGGGCTTGTTTATTTTCTTTTTAGTTTTATGCAGTCGGGGTTTTTTGTTTTTATAGATATTTTTTTTATTTTTTCACTTTTTTGTTAGGATTTATTATGATAATGATAATTATGATATACCTTTTTGAAATCCTCGTATTGAGCTCTTGAATTTGATACCCATATTGTGGTATTCGAAACAATTTTTTTTTTCACTAAATCCAATGGCGTATCACATCCGCCATGATTGTTTTTTAACGTCACCTATCTAAGAATACTTGGGCTGCTAATACAAATCTAACGATACCTCAATTAAGTAAATCCGTTCAGCGGTTCTGGAGATACGAGGTAATAAAGAATATTACATACATACAAGATACGCACGAAAAACATAACCCTCCCTAGCAGTCGGGAATGAAAACAATTCATTACCTCAAAAGCGAATCGCGCCTACAACCATATTTACAATCACTCGCTGTGCCATTGCGCCACGACGGCCTCATTTTCTATTGTGTAATTTAATATTTTCACTAATATTCGGCAACGTGCAGTTTATGCAAAGAGTGCTTAATGACCTTGACTTTTCGTATAAATAATTTGTCTAGTAAATCCAAGTCCAAGCATTATTCTAAACGCCTCTTACTTCACAAACGACGCTCCAGAGCCACACAAGGAACGTTCAGGAGCCTTTAAGCTTCACGCTGTACCCCTCACATACCCTGCTATAGGCAGAAGAAAGCTGAGAACCCAGTGTGAAGACACTTATACAATACACAATAATACAAAAATCGATGTCATCCACAATCTATATTGTAACGACGACAAAGCTAGCAAATTTTGTATGACAAAATAGTATCTATTTTGCATATTATTTCACAATTCTTTGGGAAATAGGAAGAATCATCTAGAACCATCTCGCAACCATCAGTCACGGATGCTGTGATCTGAAATGACCTAAAAAATCTTTTTATTAGCAAGGTACGAGTACAAACAAGTACATAGAATGTAGAGATAAGTCACTTCATTTATATTTATGCCTGATCTCAACTCATGGCGTGTTGAGTGGCGGAACTTAACGCCGGATTTTTTGGTCAAGCAAGAAATCAAAAGTAATTTAAATATATTAATTTACTCGAGTGAGAGTCGAACCTACAACCACTTTCGCAATCAGGCAGTGACTGTCCTTTTACATCAGGATGCCAGCTTAATCTTGGTGTCAATAAGGAAATTCAAGTGTTAATGATTCGTTACGAACAAATCGTTTAAAGTTCCGTAACAAAACAATGACCCTTAAGAAATATCATTCTATTGAACCGTTAAATTATTATTTGTCAATATATTTATAGTTTAAGAGGCCATCGTGGCGCAGTGGCATATTGTTTTAATGTAAACGCGACGGTTGTGGGATGGATTACCATATGAGGGAATTAATGATCATTTCATAGCTCTGATAACATGAAAACGCGGTTTTGAGTTCTGCTACTCAACACACAATATCTCGAAAGTTAAGCGGCGTATGAGGAACAGAGTGTCTTAACACTAGGTTCCCTCTTCCTACCCTACTAGACCTGGTATGGGATGTGTGCGAAGCAGTATTTGTAGATTTGACTATCATTGACGGTATATTATTATCTAAATTTGTTGTTATTTTCCTGCCATTATGTAATAATAACCGTAACATTAGGCTAAGAAACAAAAATACTTTAAATAATAATATTTAATTATAAAGAAACTAAACTTGGAACCTCTGAAAAGTTCCAAATACCAGCTCGATAATACTACATTACTGTATTAATCTTAAGCTACGTATAACTGTAAAGTTTCATGACGTTACAAGGACATAGGTTACAAAATTATATTACAAGGATCAAATTCAGTTTATACCTTATACTTTATTACATAATCGACCTATTATAATATACCTACAGTTTTTAAAACAACTAAAACACGCTTTTCTACATCAAGCAATACAATTGATATAATGTTCTCGGAGCTCTAAATTGTATGAGCCTTAACTTGAATGGTTTACTAGTAACCTATGAAGAATTCCAATATCCAGGTCTTGGCTCCATCATCACACCAGATCGGTGATATCATAATATTAATACAATATTAAGCTTACTTAATTACGTATAACTGCCGAGTTAAATGAGGACGGAATTATTACAATTCCTTAAAATATAGATTCTTAGATTACATTTTATTACATAAAGAAAATGTGTTAAGAATCTCGAGTAGCTGTCGAACCACCGTTTACCAACAAGCATTTTTGTTTCAAAAAATATCAAATGCGTATCAAAACTATTTAGTTAAGACAATTCGCTCCACTACTTTACAGAGAATCTTCGATGTTTTTTTGCGGTTTCATTTAGAATTTAACGCTCTATCAGTCGTTGGTGGAAATATTTGTTGAAAGTAAAAAGTTCTTGAGCAAGTCGAGCGTGTTAACCGAATAGGCTCCCACCGCATTGCGGTACACACTTAGTGGGGCATTAACGTTACTTGGGTACTGGAATTATTAGATAATAGTCTTAAAACTTTATGTCCGGAGACATATGTAGAGCAGCTGGTTGCAATTCTGGGGAATCTTTCCTAGCGATAGCGGACACGTGCTCTGTACAATTTTTCTCGTCTATGGAAGATATTGCATGTGAACATTATACGGAAACCAGGAAAAAAGCACTACATGCATATAGAAGAAAAAAAAGGAGTTAAGACTCTCAGTACTCCACTGTTCGAGATTGTGTTGAATGGCAGACTCAACACCGCTCTTCGTTTCGTTATTAGAGCCTCGAAATAGTATAAAGCTGGTGTGCCATTGCGCCACGACGGCTCCGTAATTTAAAACGATTAAAAATAATAGTTATCGTGACTTTCTACATAATATCTCAATATTCGCACTTATCGTTTCCCATCAAAATGTATGTTATCAATTGAATGGTACACTTTCAATCATTTTTGTAACGGAGGACAGGATTTATGGAAATGATATGAAGCACTTACTTCATGTTGTTTAACAAATCAAATTAGTTTATAATATTATCAAAGTACCGAATTTCTGAGAAAATCTATAAAAAATACTTTACTTTTATTTGACTTTTTTGTTTTCTGAATTTATACCTACCACTCAAACAGCAGTTGTAAATTTCAATACAATTTTTGGCATATTTCACAAATATTACAGTAAAATGTAAATATTCAAAATATTTAAAAAAGAACGGGGAATACAATATATTAACACTAGGTTTTTTCTGTTTACTCTGATATGTGCAAAATACAGCATGAATATGAAAAAAAAAAGATTCAAATAAAATTATATACTTCTAATTAAGTAATTATTGCTATTTCTAATATCTCATATTCCGTGTCCCGAAGTCTCTATTCCCATGCAAGTAGGTTGCGGTAATATATTTTTTTCTATTATTAGAACGGTATTGGTTCGAACATTTGTAGGGCAAGTACATTCGAATCACCATTGTTATTGTTGAGTGCAATATGACAGTTTTATTGTGAGACTAAATTTTTCCTGCGGCGTCGTCCGCGTGTTCCAAAGAAAATAAATAAGAATTGTCCACATGAGACATTCCAAGTACGTTACGATTAACGTAATGAAGTAAAGTATTTCCAGGAGGCGCGAGTTCGAGTCCCGTTACGTTTCAAATTTTTTATACGTTTTCTAAATAAGTAGTTTTCTTTCCTAATTGTGGATTAACACTTTAAAAATGTAAAAATATTCCTACTTTGTTAGATTATTTATAGCTTGCAACAAATTCATCATGCAATCGTAATATGTGGCATAATTCAATGCAAAATTCAGCGCCCTGTTTTGTATATGAGCAAGGAAATGAAAATATAATAATAATCGGTTTTGTGCCCTTGACAGCCACCCTTGCGCCACGACTGGCCTCAAAATTAATTATAGCTAATATACAAAATATTGTTACAGCCTGCAACTTCTATCCTGTCGGAGAGTACCTCAAGTTCGTAAGGATACCAGAAAACCTAAGAGTTGGCGATGAAGTTTTACAAGTGGAAGTGCACCCGAGGTAAGGATATATGTGACAAATTATTATTTACTTATTAAAGTATTTTTATTTGATAAGTGTGGACTTTAAAAATATATTATTTTACTTAAGAACAAGACAAATCGCTGCGTTCTATTCCGCCGCTGAACACGCAATGTTATGTTTATCTATAGGTAGGTATATTAGCAAGATTATGTTGAAAATGTAAATATTTGGCCTAAATCAGAAAATTATCCATATCGTTCGATCAGGTCCACAAATTATCTATAACTATTTATAATTTGGTAATACTCCTTATTAAAATCGTGCCATATCCTGTCAAACATACTTATATGATGAAAATTTTCTAAACTCATAAATTTTTCGTTACATCTTATGGAGCCTTATAAAGGACCATTTTAACATAATTTATAAATATAATATTAGAACAACTGTATGTAATATACCAAATAGCTTAGAGTATACGCATCAGATATACATATAACATGTTGTACATGAGTTCGATTCCCATTCAGGACAATGAACTATTTTTCATTTTTGGTGTTTGAAGAGTCACACTTTGTCTTATCAGAGTAGGAACCACTCAACGTGATTGTGTTTATTTCCGCTGCAACCTAAAAAAATATATGTCCCTTCATTTCGCAAGTACCTAATAAATGATAATTCACAGTCAAAAAATATTAGGCCCATATTATTTTGTCGTAGAAAATTCGAACCCATTTACACATCTGGATTTTTTATTCTAGTTCTTTTGATTGCTATGTGCGGAATACACCATGTATTCCGCACATAGCAAGGTAGGTAGAGAGAACATGGGAACCTAGTGTTAAAATACTTCCATTAAGACACTTCTGTGCCTTACAAAATGATTTGCTAACATTTTTGTTAATTATTTCAAAGTGCAATATAGAGTATATTTTTTCGATCACTCAACGCATAGCAATTACTACGACTACTACTACGATTGTTTCAAGTGAAATTAAGAGGAACAAGAAACCTATTACAAGATTTCCACAGTTTGTTCCCAAGGAAATACCATGTACTACGATACTATGAAATCTAGCAAAACAACAAATGTATATGTTTCATTAGAAATATACGATGACGGCATTGTGGGGAAATAGAGCATGGCTTACTTACTATATATGTGGTTGTGGGTCCGAATTCCAGTTAGGTGGATGCATATTTTACTAATTTTGATTAAATAGTGTTTATAAATGGCAATATTTTTATTATGTTCACATAACACAAAGTAGATCGTTCGGTAATTCAACGAAAAACAATTACTTAAAAATCTATTGAAATGTTATAATGGGAAAGCAAAAAATCAACTCCACAAAAACTTACTTATTACTAAATAGTTTATTAAGATTAACAGTCGTGATCTATGTATAATGTTATAGAATTCCTTAGATGGGTCTGTAGGGAACTATTATTTATATTTATAGTTTATTTAATATATGTCATTTATATATTTCAATATTATAATTTATTTATTTATCATTTATATACACAGGTAAAATCATACATACATTTAATAGAATTTATATATTTTATAGTAAGTATTCGTATTTAGTACATTTATATAAAAGCGCTCGCCGCCGTCGACCGAACCGGTAAGGCGTTCAACATTCACGCCTACCCCCTTGTCGACGGCAT